>JAEAOA010001079.1:0-104123 GCA_016746295.1 Potamilus streckersoni | reverse complement strand
ACCAACGTTTGTCGATGTATTAGGTTTCGATTGTGTATGTGTTTATCTCCGTGTGTTATATGAATTATCTTCAGCAGCTGAGGGTCTAGGCGAATTCATGGGTCTTGTTGGAGCAAATAATGATCTTTTCTTATGTTCCCTGTGCTGTTAATTTAAATTTAGGTGAAAATGATTTAAATTTTACTTCAGACTAGAGAGATCTTGCATTATTGGGTTGTAAGTAACTTACCTTAATAACTAATGTTGACCTGCTCTTTTAAGAAATCATCTCCTAACACCCTTATCAGCAAAATGGCGCTATAGTCTCACCCTGGATATACGAAATAACACGAGTAAACATATAGGCTAAAATTCAATACTTGGCATGATCACGTTTCTTTCACGAGGCATGTATTACGTGTCAGCCAACCATAATAATCAGCTGAGGTCAGATATTTAGATTCTGTATTGAACTGAACAAACTAGAATTCTAAACAGGGATAAAAAACAACCTTAATTGACTAAGTCAATTCTTTCCGAAATATCTTCCTCACTCACACCCTTATGTATGTATGTATGTATGTATGTATGTATGTATGTATGTATGTATGTATGTATGTATGTATGTATGTATGTATGTATGTATGTATGTATGTATGTATGTATGTATGTATGTATGTATGTATGTATGTATGTATGTATGTATGGCGTAAATACTATATTAGGTTCCTTTGAATTCGACCATGCACAGTACCTAGAAACATATTTTCAGACGGAATGAAATAATTAGGGTGATACCCTTTCTCTACCGAGGTACAAAACTCTCTCAAACACAGATCTATGCAAAGCAATACATTTTGTGGCTACCATAGAGCTGCTGGTGTGGTTTCTATCATCCAAAACATACAAGTCTTCCAGTGATAGCTACTTACCGCATTTTTCCCAAACTTCGGTTTGATGAAATATTTGTTAATTATTTTTAGTAATACGTAGCATTTGTATTGAGTACGGTTGAATTGCCAGACTAGAATTTTCTCCCCATACGATAATGATATTCTCCATTCAACAAGTTTGTAATCACTTTCTTTGTGTCCAACTGGTTCAAGTAGTGCCCCTGACTGTCGAATGATGGAAACTGTCTCGTGATGGCCATGTGTGTTCTTCCTTATCCAGCCTGAAGCTGTATAAGCCCATGAACAGCTTCGTAATATAATCACAGTATCTATTTAATGGTTGTAGTTGCTGGTCCACATTGCTCATCATCTGTGTTAACTTTATTAATGGCTGTAGAATTGCGCAAAACAGATTGACCATACCTATTTAACATGAGGTGGCTGTTTTGAACATGAGATACTGCAATAGGTTGATCTCGCAGTACTGCTTGCAATTTGACATATCTACGAAATGTAGTGTCATCTATGATCATGAGGAATATCTTAGTACCGTGTCTCCAGTTCTGTAGATCCTGCAGCACAGAGATGTTCTTACGATAATAAACAAAATCTATATCTGCATTTAACATCATAGTAGTTGTCGCCTCCGCTTGACTTCCGAACACATGAACTGACATTTCACACTTAGTTACAAACACCATGTCCTCAAGCCCCTCACACTGTAGCCACATGTTAATTCTCTTCCAACGAGCATCCTCCCCAAGTCCCGCTGTATCCAGCACTCTAATTAATCTTTTTGATACATCCTTATAATAATCAGGAATTTCCATGTTTTTGGCCAGTCTAAAAATGTTAAAGGCATCCATATTTGTTTTTAAAATAATAAAGTCACCAGATAAATTTACTATAATGACATAAATCTGGTTCCATTTCCGTAAGGTCATCAGCATCTTGTATGCAAAATAAGTAAGTAATTTAACAACTAGAGGACAATGACGAAGATGTTGACAAGTGTTCAGTGTCACCTATACAGTCCCAATACAAAATTCCTATTGTTCCTATAGCATTCCAGTGTATGTCATTTTTCATTTGTCCTCCAAACTCCTGTCCCCAAAGTGTCCCTGGGTGGTTTTTAATGATAATTCACATTGTCCCTACGGTATCCCTATATGCTACTATTGATATACCTTGATTATTTATTGTATAGACGTTGTTCACTTATATACTATTTATTTATACACTTTTATTATTTACATATCACTGATTTTACACCTTAATGATTGATATACTGTAATATTTATTATACATCATGCTCATTTATTGTATATACTTTGATCATTTACTGCATATACGTTTTTCATTTTTGTTTGCATTTTTATATTTTATATAGTTATGTAATATAATATACTTTTAATTTGTAAACGTGTATCTTCCTAGAGTTTCTGTGAGTACGTGGGGTTGGGGATGGAACAATTTCTTATGCTGACATTTTGTTTGTTTTTTTTATGTTTAATCAGCACGTTATATCAATTATTGTATACATGAAAAAATAACATTTTCGTATAGTTTGTCTCTATTTTAAAAATTTTAGCCTAGATTTACGAATAAGGATGTTTGGTGAAAATGTAATTTGCATGTAAAATAAAAACTTGAGCAGGAAAAAAGTTTGTTTTATATAAATATCTTTTCCGTTACATCATTTTCATAGTGAAAAACTGAAAGAACATTTAGATGTTTCATTAAAATCATGTAGTGCCAAACCCTGGTAAAAAGCCACAGCATGCCATACTGTATAAGTATTTGAACACGGTACTATTGCTGACTGGTTAAATAGGGACACCATATCTTATCAGATTCATAGGAGGGCTTTAGAGCTGAGTCATTACCAAGCTTGTAAATGTGTACGGTCCACAAAGAGTCTTCAGTTTTTCCCTCCAGTCAGTCAGCAGATAATATAGGTCATATATATATATATATATATATATATATATATATATATATATATATATATATATATAAATATATATATATATACATATATATATATACATATATATATATATATATATATATATATATATATATATATATATATATATATATATATATATATATATATATATATATATATAAGTGCTTCATGTAGACGCATTCCGTCAGATGATAAAACTCTTCAATGTTATCAAAGTATACTGCAAACTTTCACCAGATATACAGGCTTAAAGGCATTTGATCAAGACAGTCTTACTGTACAACCAATTCCGCAGAAAGAGCATCATCACGTAAGTACCACACAATCTTAGACCAATGTTTTCCTTCATCATATCACTTAACGAAGACTATAAATGTAACTTAACGTTCTCGTTTTCGTGTAAATGCGTAAGTACCAGACAGCTTACAATGTTTACTTTTGTTTTCTTTAGTATTTTACGAGACAGCAAAACAAGTAAGTCATTTAGTGGAGATATGTTTAGAGTAAAGTGACTTTCCCAAGGGCATACTATAGTGTAGCCAACCCAAGAGAAACAGAAGTAGGATTCGAACTCTCGTCTTTCGTTTGCGAATACGGCACTGCAACCACTGAGACCACTGCTGCTCCTGCCTACCTTAATCGCCTCTTTCGACATACATCAATGGGCAAAAGGCCTAGTTAACATATTTGATCCCGCATAGTTTTTTTGAAGTAGGAATCTAGGCGTCTAAACATGCTCGTTACTTCCATTGTTACCTGTAATATATAAATAACTGGAACAGTGAAGTTATTTACAAAGCAGCAATTTAATCATATTTTGAATACGTATATCAAAATTGTTGGACTATCGCCTCGGATCTCTGGAGTATTGAGTTCGATTTCTGGTTTTGACACCTGCAAGGATGGATCATCGCATATAGAAGATCGGGAGTTTCTTCCTGTAAACCCGGTGTCTCCCACAGTATACACAACTCTAAAAAATGAAATCACGTTGCATAAGTAATCTCGAGCGGAGGAAGCTGGAGCACAGTATTTTACTCAATGACACACTAAAGTGACTGATCTGACTTGGTTTTGACAGGATTCACACACAGCACTTTCTGGTCGCGAGTCCGGAACACTAACCACTGAATCACCGTCTATCGACTAAAAATAAGTTAAGATCTTTCCTAAACTTACTTATACAAGAATGATCCAATGAGATTCATGTACTAGGTTTTAGACCTTTAAATGTAAAATAAAATGTACTTAAAGCACAAATTAGTTCAAATGCTAGAAGGGCAAAATCTTTAGCAATTCTAAAAATTCATACAATGCAACTAAGCAAATAGCTTTTCATTAGTTTTAAATTTTTTTTAATAATCTCGTGTAGATATCGTTTGTTTACAAGCCTTTTGTATACTCTATCTGTTACGAAAAGAGGGAGTTCTTGCTAATAGTCGGAACTAAAATATAGGTCGTTGTCTTTCTAACATTCTTCCCTAATAATGGCACTAATTAAAACATGGATATACATTTTAGGAAAAGGCGATATCAGAAAATATATGCGAAGAAGTAAAACAAATGAGAAACGAAATGTCATACTTTCAAGTTTGTCGTTCATATTTCATCTTAGACACATTTAAATTCTTTTTAGACAGAGATACAGCCAATCATTTATACCTCTAATTGCAGATTACAAACATTCCTGTTGAAATTTAAATCCTCTTGAAAACAATTGGCAGTTTGCTTTACAAACTTCAGGACGTATAATCAAGTACGAACTAAATGTTTCATTTCACAAAGGATAGCCCGAAAGAAGAAACAATGGACGAACAGCTTTACGAAATGGGGGACATGCAAAATGAATTAAAAACAAAAAAGGTAATAGAGCTACAATTTACGAGAAAATGTAAAACTGTCCATACTCAACATTATCTTGTATATCATTAATGGCTGTACGATTTGTAAGTTGGAGTAATTGTCAAAACCATTAATACAATACGAAAACAAAACGACAGACCCTGAAGAAAGTTCAATGACGAAGCCAGCATAAAATAAAATTTCAAAGACTTTGTAAGTCAGGCCGGTTTTAAAACCTAGCAACCATAATTGCATCTCTTAAAAGTTGTTGACTGTATAGCTTTAAATTGTACTTAGCACAAAACACACTACATTTTATTTAAAACAATGTTCTGATCAAGTAGAAAGGCGATTATATGACAGGTCCATCTGATAAAATATATGTCAGTGAGGTTTTCTGTCAATTTACAACATAAGGCTCTCAGATCCGACTAGTCAATTAATATTAATTTTCAATATGATAATCTCAGTCTAATAATATTGATTTGCAATATAATACTCAAGAATCAGACTCATCCAAAAATCATGATTAGTTAAGTAATGCCCACCAGTCCAACTGATCTTGCAACTTTATTAGTAGTAGGAGAAAGTAAGAATCCGAGCTCAACAACCCCCTCCAGACCACCAAACAAATACAAAATACCTAGGTAACGTAATAGAAAACCTATTGCAATCAATAATTGCGTTAAGAATCCGAGCTCAACAAATACAAAATACCTAGGTAACGTAATAGAAAACCTATTGCAATCAATAATTGCGCTAAGAATCCGAGCTCAACAACCTCTCTAGACCTCCAAACAAATACAATAGAACACCTGTTGCAAAATACCTAGGTAACAGGTAAAATTTAATTACGTGATTTGCTAGAATAAGCAAAATGATGTGTCAGACTCAATTTTCCAAATCATTACGTGGCGATTGTGGACTAAATTACGCATTAGAATTCCAGTAAGGTAAGTGGTATTATACCTCATTACCAACTGTTAATGTCTCAACTGTAGATATCAAAAATATTTCATTATCATGGTAATAGAGGCTAAACTTTATTTTACCGCTCACATAACGACGGGACTCAAACAAATCTTTTATTTGTGATTTGTTAAGAGGGTATTTTTTGTCGATAAAATACACCTTTGACCGATCAAGATCAATTGTAAGTTTGGTGTATTTTTGCTGACTAATCGGACAGTGAAAGTTGTTAAATTCCGCTAGCAACTTTTGATACAATTGTTCGAGATAATTAAAATACTCGCTGTCATCAGATCTGATGAGCGAAAGTTTTAACTTGTCACGGGTACCACTAAAGCATATGCCTGATGTTTCATTATTAATTTCAACTGTCAATGGTTTGCCGTCCATCATTAGATATTTGATTTTGCTACTGTAGCTATTTGTTACTGTCAAATTTTCAAACATTATTTTTAAAGTTTAGATAAAATTTTAGTTTGCAAAGATAATGTCAAATATATCTCTATCATCATGACAATACCCAAGTGCAAATGTATCTACCCCATTTTCGCAATAACGTTTATCATCAAAATTGCTCAAACCGCGTTTGATAAGGACATCTGTTTCGAGCTTATGATGATTTGTCCGAATTGACATAGCTCTTATAAAACTAACACCGCCATCAAGCGCATACTTGTAGTCATCAAATTTTATAAACTTTTTAACAAAATCACGAGGCAGACCTTTTGCTTTTTTTGTTATTTTATTATTGTCTAACAATACGGCATACATTTTACTACGTAATCCGATAAAGTATTTGATAGCGCTCGAGTTCATTTCATCTTTGAACTTACCAATAACCTTTTTATTTGTGTCGTCATGAAATTTACTGTCACGTGGGTAATCAGAAAGATCAAACAGATATCTATTATCATGCATGTCCTGATAGATGTCCTCACATTCGATTTCATATACGAGCGAATCAGTATCAGTAAATAATAATCTACTAGCCGGCCATTGATTTTTAACAAAATTATAATGAAAATCATACATCAGCCACTTTGATAAATCTAACACTGAAGCTCCAACGTAGATCGGCTTGTTTAGTTTTAGATTTGTTTTTCTTCTTTGTATCGCAACAAGATTCTCATTAAATATTTTCATGCTCACAAAATCATCGTCTGACACAAGTTTGTTTCTGCGATTGACATCATTGACTAGTTCGATATTTACGCGTTTCCTAATATTCTCCATCGTCTTACCAAAAACAGAATTGTTCATCAGTTTGAAAAAGTTTTTCTCAAAATCAGTTTTTGCTGCAGCTCTTCTTGTAGTGTTTGAGTTAATATAACCTCTCATCCACGGCGACTGATTAAATTTTAGTACGCGATGAACTTTTCTCAACACGAGACCAGCATCGACTGCTTGTTTTAAAGCTTTGTAATGCAAAACATAATTACGTTTATGAAGCAAATTTGGTACTAGTTTCTTTACCATAGAATGTTGTCTTGGTAATGCTGACGCTTGTTGTTCTTCTGATAACAAACTATAATCTATAACCATCGATTCCGCACAGAAAGGGTAATCGTTATGTAGTTTGTGTAGCGAAGTTGGATAATCGAGATCAACTTCAACGAAATACGAAACATCGTCGGGTATCTTTTTTTCTGTCTCTGATAGAAATTGATCAGCCGTGATCCAATGAAATCCACCAAACGGCATTGGTTCTGCCATCGAATACCCGTACAAGTTATTGCAATCTAGATAAACTATATACTTCGAAGGAAGGTCAGGATTATACTCTTTCAAATATTTGTTGTTTGCTTCAGCATATTTCTTCGTTATCACGCTAATACCGCCTCGGATACCTTTTTCAATAAAATTGAACATATCAACATCAGTCAGTAATTCCAACCTTACCTTACTAAACTTTAACAGAGCATCCCATGACAGTCCGGGGGCAGAATAATACCAGCAAGGATCTAGTCCGTAATTATTATAACTCACTTCTCGAAAACTTTCAAAAACATCTGCTAATAATAACACGTCAGTTTTCAAATACAAATCGTGATAATCACCAAAAGTCTCACAATCAAACTCTTTCCAAATATCTTGTGCATACTTGTACTCGTCATCAGTTATATTTTCATTTTTAAGTTGTGAGTAAAATTTGTCTTTGTCAGGTAAAGATGTTTCATCAAATTTACTCCAATCGTCGAGATATTTGTATGGAAAAACTCCTTTTTTAGCTAATAGATTAAATTTATCTCCAAAACAGTCTCTTAGGTTATTAAATTTACTACAACCTTTTACTAACTCATCTAACGAGTCTGCCATAAACTGCAGGCTGTCAATAAAACGCAATTTACCTAGCGTAACTGACATGTACTTTTCAAAATTATTTGGGATGCATTTGATGATGTTATCGAGTTTTAGACGAGATTTTATATCAAGATCACCAAAAGCTTCTACTATAATGTGACTATCATATCCTCGAAAATTGTGAAGAATAACTGGAATAAAATCTGGAGCATGAAATTTTAAATTACACTGGTCATGAGCCGCTCCACGATACTGTCCAGTCAAATGGCAATGGTCACGTACTTTTTTGTTGTCAGGGTCAAAAGCTTTTTCACAAATATAACAAATTTTCGCTTGCTCGTGATCAGATTCTTGTTGAGGTGTTAATTTTAACATTGGAGTTACTTTTTTCAAACGATAAGTAATATTATCAACTTCGTTAATCAACTGCTTGAGAAGCCAGACAGCTGGATTTTTACCACGATAGAGTTGGATTGGTTTAGATAACCTCGAATCAGCGCAACAAACTACCTTGTACGCTACTCCACATGGAACATGATTTTGAATTTTTCTTGTACTCGATTGGTTAGGATCATTTTCTACGCCAAGTACAGGTTGAAGTAAGCATTCGAAATCGACGTATATGACGAAAGGAATTTTTAGTTTATGATTATGATGGACAAACTGTAACACGCTATCTTTTTTAGATGGCATTGTTATTCTTTGTACGTCACTACAGTACTGCAAATGCTTTTGTAATGTTTCATTGTCTCTACAACCGTGCAAGCAGCGATAACAAAAGAACTTTTTGTTGTTATTTTTATTATACTGTCTTCCAACTAGTCTGTTAAAGTTTTTGATCCAAACGTAATGATTTTTATAAAACAGTAAATTGATAGTCGATTGTGAAGCTTTTCTGAAATATACCTCGGATAGACATTTTCTTTTTCATCTAATCCGAAAACGTTAATCGAAACATTATTTTGCTTTTCAAACTTTGGTATTTGATTTTCTGCCACTGGAAAGTCAATACCAGCACAATTTAATCTTGACACGTGACTGATATACTTCTCAACACGATCAGCATTTTTTTCTGCTGGAAATAGCGCGGAAAGAACAGCCCATTGGAAACATTTGCTATCGACGTTTTTTATGTTTATACAGCACTGTTTATTTTTTATTTTTGGTGGCAGGTCGATATACGAACTACCGCGTAATGCGTCATATTTCATCGTGTGAAACAAAATTTCCTTGATCATTTCAAACTTCCAACCCGAACCTAATTCGGTAAATTCTTCTATTTTTTTCCAAATTTCTTGGTGTATTTCATTAGATAGTGACAAAAGATCACTACCAAGTAAAACACGTCTAGATTTTGCGTTGATGTAAGGGTCTGCAATTTCCTTGTTAGTAGATTCTTCCGTCACAAGTAGTTTTGAAAATATAACGTGATATTGCACTAACAATCTTAGACCCTTGTGTTTTTCAAGCTCACGTTTTACAGTCGTCTGTAGCAGATGAAAGAGATTTATTGTAGTAAAATTTACTAAAACAATTTGATTATCAAACTGATAACTATTATCAAAACCTGCAAAAGCAGTCGCTATTTTAACAGGTTCTCCAATAAGACTTCTCTTGGCTATATCACGCAATTTCAACATTATTATACTATAGTCTAATATCTAATTGATAATTTACTCCGCTAGAAAAACAATTAGAGATAAAAATATCACCTATAATATAATGACAGTAAATCTGACAAGCGCACGTGAGCAAGAGGTATATCATGTTTATCCGAAGTACAACCTGTACGCTGGAAATGCACTTGGTTCGGTTATTAATATCATTACTGGAATATCTGTTGGTAAAGCAACGTTAGCGGGTTATACGATTAGTGTAAAGGGAGATAATACTGAAAGAATTACGATGTTTAGAAAAGATTTTATTTACACGTTATTTTGCGATGACATTCCAGAGGGGAAACGAGTATATCATTATAACGGTAAAGTCACTGATGATAATATTGAAAATTTATCCTTACAAGATGAGTTTCAGCCGCATCCGGTCTTTGATTTATACGAGGCTAACGATCGCGGTATTATTAGAAACAGAAAAACTAAAAAAGTTCTTAATAATATGAGCAATATGGGATATATCAGTGTGACTGTTAGAGGAACATCGACAGATCGAGTTTGTTATACTGGTCATAGGTTTGTTTACGAGGTGTTCAACGGATCTATACCCAATGGTCTGGTTATTAATCATATCAATAATGTAAAAACAGACAATCGATTGGAAAATCTGGAGCTAGTGACCCAACAGGAAAATGTGAGAAAAGGACGAGGTGGTGGTATTAATTTTAGATGCCCAATAAAACCTGTTATTTCGTTAAACCTTGAAACGGATGAGGAGATCAAATTCAAATCAATTACAGCTGCGGCGAAATATTATAATATAAATCCCAGAGCAGTAAAATTTGTAGCTGATGGAGCAACAAAATCAGCTTTTTCAAACAAATATGATGCTAGTATTATTTTTAGATATGATGATTAATAATATTTTGTAATTCGGTTTTAGTCAAACAATGATGAGCAAATGCTATAATATCATCGCAATCAAATTTTAGCGTCGTTACTGCACTTTCATTAATTTTATTTTTTTCTGCTTCTGTTAGTAATATTTTATGAGAATCACCTTGCATTACAAAAATCTCAACGGAATATGAACTATAACCTGACAAGCATTTTCTTACCGCTTCAGTCAGTTCGTGGTAGTTTATTATATTAACTTTTTGGTGATATTTGACCTTGTCAGTCATCTTATAACAACAAATTAGATAAAAAGTATATTATAATATGGATATGATGAAACGACTTGCTAGCGATAAGGTCTCCACAATCTCTAATGATATGATAGACAAATCCATTGGTTATAACGAAGATGATATTTTATATAACAACGAGTCTGATGATGATGAAATAGTCACCGTCGTTAACAGATATAATTATAGCAGACCAACCACTGGAAAATATAATGTCAAGTATCACATTGCTAAAAAAATTATAAAATTTAATTTTACCGTTACCGAACAGCAGGTATTTTTGCAGTTAATCAGACCTTTTTTAAACATCAAAATTCCAGACCGACAGAAAAATATCAAATTCGATTTCATATTTGTCAAACTCTTTAATCTTATGACGATCTCTGACGATCGCAGACAATATCTAATATCATTATGTAAACCAGTAAAATGCAAATCTATCAAACGAAAGTATGAGGAAATTTATAATAGCATTATTTCACAGTCGATAAAATCGACCGGGTTGGAATCCAGCTGTTAAATTTATCACTATACCCACGCCATTTGACTAAACTTTTATCTCCTTTTTTCCTAATCACTTTTTCGATAACGAAAACATCTTGTTCAGTTTTTTGTAGTTCTTGTTCGTAAAAACTACCTACGATAGGCTCACCTGCCAGATCTTTTAACGCGTACGTTACAGGTACTGTTAAGAGTACTTTATCAACAACAAATACTTCTTCGCTCCAGTTTGGAGTAAATCCTTTTTCAAATATCTTTTTAGTCAAAGAGATTCTAACTTTATCACCGACCTTAAATTTATGTCTGCGGTACATGTTTTCGTTTGCTAATATGGGATTTTTGATAGCGTCATTGGGTGACATTTTGATGGTTCGATGTTTCGTGTTATTATATTCGCCTACGATTTGAGAAAGGTCATCGATGTACCTGTTGGTGTTTTTAGCTGTCATATGTTTATGTAATTTTTCGTTTAGCGTGCGATTAAATCTCTCGACAACAACGCTTTTGCCTTCGTTTCCTGTAACGTATTTTTTAATATTATTTTGTTCTAGAAACTGCTCAAACTTTTTGTTAAAAAACTCGGCTCCATGATCAGTCCAGATTTTGTTTGGTTTTCTTTCAGTACTCGTTATTATTTGTTTTAACGCATCAGTGATTGACGTTCCTGTTTTATCTGAAACTGGCACACTAAAAGCGTATTTGCTGAAAACATCTATAACGTTAAACAAATACTTCTTTGGAGCGCCATCAGCGCCAACGTTAAACTGAGCCAGATTGGATACATCTACCAAATCTATTGCCCAGATATCATCTACAGCGTTTGCAACAACTTTACGTCTCGGAAACTTTTTTTTTTAGGTCTGTGTAGTTCGACTGCAAGATCATCGTATAATTCTTTTCCGAGTCCAAGTTTATATTTTGCTCCTATCATTCCTTGAACAAATCTTCTATCAAAACGTTCTCGTAGATTTGTTGGCTCCATATCATGTAATTCGTCTAACATTACTTTATCACAATCTGCTTTCGAGTTTTCATGATCACGATAACAGATATCATGACGCATTGCTATTGCATCCACTTGATTATAAGGCTCTTGTCCTGGCAATGGATTGTCGTTTTCATCTAGTTGTTGATCTAGCGGATTGTAAGGACCTGTATAACGATGACCTGGCAAGTCCAACCGCCTTTTGGTTTTGGTAATTTACCAATTAGTTTATGTATATCTATACCTAACCCTATTATTTCTCTGTTGTTACAACGTTGACAGTACGTAATGATTTTATCTTGTTCTATGCAAAGATCTTTGTCACAATCACAATTGCATTTCATTTTATTTTATTTTGTTTCATAAGATTAATCGTCGATCAAGATAACTCTATCAACGCTAGATCCTACTTGTTTTTTCAAAAACATACTTTTCTTTCTACCACAGATTGCACAAATACTTTTTAACATCATTCTATTATTTTTCGTTTTTTCCGTCATCTCATCCTTGTTCTCTGTTTTAGTTTTGCATTTGAGACAGTATGTTGACATTATTATATCAAGGAGTTTAGATAAAATTGATTGCAATATTATCATTCGCATGAGAAGGATGCTCATCAAATTGTAAAATAAACTTCAAAAAGTTTTTACTTCCAGAGCTTTTACTCCCAGAGTTTTTACTCTGGTGCATTTGTCTGACAAACATGATACAATAATAACCACAAGCTGATGTTCCAATCGGCTGTAGTTGATTAGACGAATAATTTATTTTATCAAATTTTTTAAAAATATATTTTTTTATGAGATCGCTTGGAGGAAGTCCGAACGAATCAAAATAATTGTTATCGTGGACAGCAACCCAGTGGGTGCCAGAGCCATCATTGAAGTTTTCAATATTTACAACACAAGAACCGCCTGTTGGTACGTCATCGAGTTCATCCTTGGAAAATACTCCTCGAAATCCAACAACGTCCTTCAATTTTTCAATGATGTCAAAATTGCTCAATAACGTCTGGTCCCTGGTAGAGTTAATCCGCGTCCGATTCCTAGTAAGTTTGGCAGCAGACTTCCCGCTAGTCCCGCCAAAAGTGGAGCGAAAGGAATAATTCCTCCTTGTTTTGTTTGTTTGCGTTTTGTTGTTTTCTTTTTTTTCGATGATTTTGTTTTTTTCGGCGACTTTTTCGTTGGCATTTTATTTTATACTATTACATAAAACTGAGTGACTATGTCACTGCCGATAGATTTGTTTGATACCACGACCTTCGACTGCTTTCTTCGTTGCGCCAGAGACTGCTCCTGACGCAGCCGCAAGTCCAAGTGTACCAAGTACTGGTAAAACTTTGCTAGCTATTATTGATAACGCTGGTCCAAAAAATCCACCTTCTTTTGACATTGCAGTTACCTGAGAAACAGATAATTTCAGCACAAATGGTTTTCCTTTGTCGAGTTTATTGATTTGTTGTTGCGTTAGCATGACTTTTACTGCAATTTTATTTGAAGTTTCCGGAGAGATCATCAAAGAAACAGAGCTGCGTTTAGCAACAGCTGCTGATAATTTTTCAACTTGACCAGATGTTAGGTATATTTCTCGAGTTGTGTATTTGGTTTTCATAATGTTATATCCAAGTTGTTAGATTAAACTTGTACTGTCATTCTTCCTTTGATTGAATCGATGGTCAGAAATCGATCACTAACCAATAGCGCGTATACGTTATACTGTTCACCTGGCACAGCTCCCAGTGTCCACGTGACCTCAATATCTGCAGTCGATCCCACAACACGCTCCAAATGTTTTGATACGTCAAAGTAAAAGATGGGATAGAGCGTTCGAAACTCATCTATTGATATTTGAGATCCACTGTCCGCGTTCTGATATTTTTGCATTGCTTCCATAAGATACATGTACGGCCGAGAGATGTTTCTGTTGGCGTCTATGGCAAAATTACATTCGATAGCACGTTCAGGATACTGTTTGGAATTTACTCTCACAAATATTCGTCTAACGTCTGGGTTATCGAATACGGAGTTGTTTATTTCCTGATTGTTACGACGTGCTTGTCGTTGAAATACGACGAACAAGTGTCGCGGTAGTTGTTCGCTGGGCGTGGTCGTTACACGCCATGTGTAATCAGTCGCGTTGGGAATGGCTGTTTGATAAATCCTGTTCTGTTGGAAGTGTATCTTTTTTGTAAAGGTGGCTAGTAAAGATTCGAGCTCCATCATTTTAGCTAATGAAGGGACAACCCGAGGCATCCACAGTGCTAATCTTGTAATAGAAAACTGTCCCACATCCACTCCAACAGCACGCATTATGCAATCGTTTTGATCAGCTCGATCTAATATAAGCGTATGTTTTATTCCTCGAAAGACTTTGTTATAATCACGGCAAAATCCAAAGATTGTACTTAACGGAAGCATCATCGTTATTTGGCGAGATTCTGCGGCAAATGCTTTTCGTTTAACAAATCCTTCGTTAAAATTTAATCGTCGTGGATTTTTATTTGCGCTTCTTATTGCATTCGCTACTATAGTACCACCAGCTGCATCTGCGGTTAATGCTGGAACAGTATGTCGTTCAGCTGCATTAGCTCCAGCTGGGTTTAGAATAAGTCTGTTTTCAACATCAGCATCACCTAGCTCTCCAGTTTTAAACTCGTTCGACACAGTTGTCCCTAGTCCAGTATCTTTGAACCACATCATATTTGTGGCTATTGATCTGGAATAGTCATCGCTAAACGAAACGATGTTTAGTATTGTACTCGCTATGGGTAAATGCATTGAAATATCTTCTACGGTTTGATTGGCCAGTTGGTATCGTGCACTCTTAAACAAGCTCCAACCATTATTGACGAGAGCGATTTCTACATTAGCTGCAATATCACCACCTGCTTCAGTTAATATTCGGCCACGCACTTCTAACATTGCCTTATGGGGTAGTAGAAACACGTCCTCGTCTCTTGTGTTAAAAGTTCTAACTCCGGTTTTATTCGGTTCGTTCGAGTTCTCATCGAGATACTCGACATACTCTAATTCTGTTACAGCATCATCAGTATCAATTTCTTCTGCAAGATCGAGATAGTTTTTAGCTGACATTTATTTTATAATCGTTACACAAAATTAAAAGGCAGCAGGGGTCATCGGCGCTGTTTTCTTTACAAGTTTACGTACTATTTCTTCACCACTCGGCGACAATAATTTTTTTGTTGTAGCTATCATAGCTCGTTTTGTTTCTTCTGTTGGCGCAATATCTGATATTACTCGTTTTATTTCAGACACCGTAGGTGTTGTTGAAGGTCCTTTAATCTTATCAGCAATCTTTTGCCCTACTGCAGTGCCTGCTGAAGATGCCGCCCCTGTAGCGAAAGCTTTACCGGCGTCAAGTGCAATGGGCGCTACTTTACGCGCGATTCCTGGAATATTCTCTGCAATTGTTGTAAATATATTTCCAAAAAATCCACCTACAATTTTTCTTCGATAAACTTTTCTTCGTCTCATTTTATAAAATTATGTACACAAAATCACATGCCTAGGCAGTGCGTAGGTGTAAGTAATACGTGACTATCTCGTTGTTCACGTCTATTTGTCGTCCAGATTGGTCTGTGAGTTGCATTGTAATGCTTGTAATTTGATTCTCAGGTGTTATTGGATAGTAGATAATCTGTCGCGGAGTGATTTGCATGAGAGAACCCGGTGGGACTTCTGGTGAGAAACTGTAGATCGTTTGCCCGCGGTTGCCTTTTGACGTATAAGATCCAGATGCGATAGAGCAATTGATGAGTATTGTATTTACTTCTGTAATATCTACTGGTAGTTCTCCATCAAATGTCAAAGATTTATCTTCACCGCTGGTATAGTATAAAACTCTAGTAAAACCTAACATCTTTCCAAAACTTCTTTCTTCAAAGAGGACTTTCATATTTCTTTTCACTGTTATCCTAGCTCGTAAGGTGTTATAATTCGCCGCTAATTCGAAATTATCAGCATTCCCACCAGCTTTTGTTAGAAGCTCTTTTATTGTTCTGTTTAGATCAGTAATGTTATAAGCTCCTTGTGGAATCTGTAGTTTGTATTGTATATCAATAAACTCTTTTTGTGATGTTGGAGATTGTTTAACATTAACGATTAAAATTTCATCATTAATCCCAGTTTTAATATTCGGCATGGCGTTCCAACAAGTACAAGAAATTAATCCAATCTCATACTGTTTTGCAGGATCTAGTTCTATTGGTGGGTTGTAATTTACTGTAAAATTCGCGCTGTTTCCTGTTATTTGTGACGAATCAAGCAATAATGTTGTTTGCATTATACTAATATTTTAGATAAGATCGCGGTGTAAAATTTCGTACTCGGATGATGTTAGTAATCCACTCGATCTTAGATGATCAAGTATATCAATAATTTCGTTATCAATCTCTACACTTTCATTACCAGCTTCTTTAGAGGATATCAACAGCATTAGCCGATCGACTATGTCTGCGTTTGATGTAAAAACTTTAACTCCACCTCCTGTTTTTTTTACACGAATTTTATCAAAAGTAAAAAATTTCCTTCTAAAACTCCACCCACTACCAAAAGGTTTTGCTCTACTATTTTCTGCTGTTCTTCCAAATATTGAAGCAATAACACCGTTTCTCATTCTTTCAGAAAGTGAAATCATATTATCAATCTCTGTAACCGTGTTTAATTCTTCTTTAGCAGCAGCTCCATCTCTTATTATCTCATTTAATCTATTGATTAATACTTGATATTCTCCATCATTCCACTTGCTTATATCATCAATATCTCTTATATTTTCATTCTTTAAAAAATCATCATACTCATCATCTTTTATCTCATCATTTGCTCTTTTTATAAAATAAAATCTTTGATCTTCAACTTTCATAAACTTTACAGTAGCCTCACCAACTCTTTTTTGCTCCTCTTTGATATCTTTTATTTCTCCTGATAGATTTGTTATAATATTTGTTATTCCTCGCGTTGTTAACTCTGCTAATCTTCTCTCAAGTTCTAGCGGATTGTTTATCAATCGATCTGTTTCAGCTTGTCTAGCAGCAGGATCAGCTATATTTGCTGTAAGTGACTCAGCTAGTTTTCTTTTGTCTTCATCAGATCTAGTAATGATTTTTGCAGCAGCTGCTTCTTGTTGTTCTTTAACAATTCCAACCAAACCTTTTTCTTTCAGTTGTTTCAGTTCTTCTTCTGATAGTGGTTTAGTTTCAGGTTGTTTACCTAATATTGCTTCAGTTATTGGTCTGAAAATCGTAGCTGTTGTTTCTGTAGCAGTCAATTGTCCACGTCGAGCTTCTTCCACCTTTTTCTTAAAAGCCGCTCGAGTTTCGAGAAACTTTTTTAGTAATTCGATTTTCTGTTGATGTTTGTCCATTATTTTTATACGCTTTACAAAATTATATCATAGAAACGTCTCAAGGCAACAACGAAACATCTTGGTTGGATCACGCGCTAGCTTGTCAAATAAAAAGAAACTATATCGATCTTTAGTTGCTCGATGATATAATTCGATAAATCTATCTTTTGTAACATCACCACATTGTTCGTTTGCAATATTTCTCACATCCACATTATCTAGTCCGGGAAATAATATGAAACAACCCGTATTTCGCCTAATAAACCTATCAACATTATAAAAACCTTGGGCAAGATAAACAGAATTGCATCTTTTATTACGTGATAGTGAAAAATATGATCTAATCTTGTTCATTTCCTCATTGTTTAGCGGAATATCATCAAAGACGATTATCTTCTGCTCTGACGAATCGAGTTCATTCACTGGAACGAGTTCTTCTGGTTGTTTTATCAAAAATATATCATCACCAATGCCAAGGTCATCACGAAGTTTATCATTATACTCGTTTAATAATTTGTATTTGTCTTGTTGGGGGTTGATGGTGTAAATATACACCTTATCATAGTTAAAGTTATTATTGAGTAAAAGATTTAATAACAAATTTGTTTTACCAGATCCAGTTCGCCCAACAATAAGATAATGACAGTCTGGAAGTTCATTGTTATGTTTATGCTTCACCAATCGCTCGGTGTCAAAGTTTATTATCTTCGCCATCGTATAATTTTATGTTATATTAATCCAACAATTTTGTGTAGAACGGTATGTATAATGAGCTACTATACAAAATTTGGAACATTAGCAGTAGATTTATTAACAGAAGGTTACCAGGGTGACTTATCCAAGTATGCGACTCTTGATAAGCTCAAAAATGAAATCAACAATTTGTTAAACGTTGCAAGTGTAGATCCAAATGAAGTTGTAGTTTTCCAGGACAAACAAGGACGATTAAAGACGAGTAATGTACAACTATCAGATGTACTAGTACGAAATCCTACTGCAGTTGCTAATAATATTGTTACTTTTAACAATCAAGGTAAGATAGAAGATTCGGGTAGGTCAGTTAACGATTATGTTAGAAAAGCAGGTGATTTATTTACGGGAAACATTGTTATGAACCAGAACAAGATCACATACCTTGGAAACCCAACTGAGGATAATGACGCTGCTACTAAGAAATATGTTGATGATCAGGAATCAAAGTACGTGTCGGTGCGTGGCGGTATAATGCGTGCATTTCTCAACATGAACAATAATGGCATCAATAATCTTAGAACACCAGAATCTGATTTTGATGCTGTAACAAAGAAATATGTTGATGATATCAACAATGAAATTACTAAGTTCAAAACTGATTTTACTAATCACATCACCACGTTTTTAAATTTTCGCAGAAACATAAACAAAACCAATAACGAATTTTTTGGAAGTCCGCCATCTGTTGATATTACACTCGATAATATTAACACAAAACTCAACGATATTATTAGTGGAATTCCTAGTATTGTTGAGAAAACAAGTATGATTAAAATTCCTCACAAGCAGATTAAAAATATTGTCTATACTGTTGCTTCTGGAATGTCTACTTGGTCGCCGCAAAATAACACTCTCAAACATACTGCAGAGGTCACTGGTGTGTATAGATTGTCCGTGTTGAGCAGTGCAAAGTTTAATATATTTACATTATTTCCATGGCGTCACTCGACTGATAATTTCTCTGGAACCGTGTCTATTGTGTTAAACAAAGATGTTGAAGAAACTTTTATGCTAATAGCTGATGACAAAAAATTAACTGCTGCGTCATACTGGTATTGTCTGGAATTTGTGGCTGAAACACCTCAACTAGTTACTTAATCAAGCCTGAGATTATGTGAACAAATATTATAATGAAAAAAAGTATAGTTGATTTCAATCATATTTCAAAAGATATTCCAGAACAGGATGTTGACGCACTAATACAATACTACAAATATTATCATAAAAAACTTTGGTGCGTTAAAAAATGTTACAAATATTATAACAAAATACTTCGAGTAATATCATATCTACCCTTGTTAATGACTAGTTCTGGCATAATTTCAAGTGGTATATCATTAAACCCGTTTTTGTTAATCATATCCGGTGTTGGTGTTTCTCTTACAGCAGCTTGTAAAAAAGTTGAACCTAAAATTTTGATAAAAAAGCACGGCTGCTTAACATCAATTATAACTTACAAAAAACTACTTGATCAAATAAGATCTTACCTACGAGGAGTAAAATATAGTATGGACGATTTAATACGTGAATTTCGTATTATTGACAACATGTTAACAGATATTCTACCCATGAGGATCAGCAAATATGAGAAAGATTATCAAAAGAAGTATGATATAACATAAAATTTTATATAATACCACTTACCTTACTGGAATTCTAATGCGTAATTTAGTCCACAATCGCCACGCTCTGCTAAATCGTAATGATTTGAAAAATTGAGTCTGACATATCATTCTGCTTATTCTGGAAGATCACGTAAGTAAATTTTACCTGTTACCTAGGTATTTTGCAACAGGTGTTCTATTGTATTTGTTTGGAGGTCTAGAGAGGTTGTTGAGCTCGGATTCTTAGCGCAATTATTGATTGCAACAGGTGTTCTATTACGTTACCTAGGTATTTTGTATTTGTTGAGCTCGGATTCTTAACGCAATTATTGATTGCAATAGGTTTTCTATTACGTTACCTAGGTATTTTGTATTTGTTTGGAGGTCTGGAGGGGGTTGTTGAGCTCGGATTCTTACTTTCTCCTACTACTTTATTTTGTAAAATGATCCCCTCTTTATTTATTAGTCTCTAAATTTTAATTTATAAATTGATATCAAACGAGTATAGCCGAATTTTCGTATCGTTTATCAAGTAGACAGCCTTGCATGGTCCTTTCCTAAGGCTTTGGGAAATTAGTGATTGTGTCATAAATTATTAACTATATGATAATTGCGTGTCTGGATTATTTCATTATGGAAAGTACCTAACACGGTGAACGGCTGTATATCATATCAGAAAAATAACGCATTGAAACAAACGCCAGTCATGGATTTATCAATGATATTTGGTTAATACACTTGAGCTTTCCTTCAGTGATACGTAAGATTTGTTTAATTTGCCCGAGCCAATTCAATATTGTTCATGTTGTAAATAAACGAAGTGACGTTTTAATTTGCAGCATCTATAAATATTCTGCCTGGTTGGTTGGCAACGATACGAGCCCCTGTGCTACCAGTGGGATGAATAAATGTGCATGCATTACTTGCATGATTTTTTATTATCATAAATGTCGACCTAAATACTGATACCAGTGGTTCATTAGTACTAGAGTACACTCCTTTGGATTGAGAACCGCAGATCAAGATAAATCAGGCTGTTATCGATTAAAACCCAACGAACGAACAATGCGTATATTCATCGAGTCATATAACTGTTTCTCAGGTTTACTGCACATTTATAATGAAGTAAACTACTTTTCTGATCAAGGAGTATGTATAATCCAAACAAACTTAATATTAGGATACAAGTCACATTGATAGTATCATTTTTGTCACACCGTCAGCTTAAATGCAATCAGGCCACAATTATTGTCCAACGCTATATTATCGTGGGCTCGATATTATCACGGTAAATGGAACTTTCCGATTAATTTTGGACACGCTACATTTAGCGGTTGTTTACGCATGTAGAGCTGTAGCCAGCAAGGATGCAACTATTCATCTAAAATGTCAACATTTTATAAAGTTTACAATGAAAAAGAATGCACATCACCTTTTTGTAAAGTGCATGCAATTGCAATGATCATCATATAGAAAACTACAGTCAAACTTGCTATACCTGCATTCGATTTGATTACAAAATTTATTCAGGGTATCTTCTGATGTTTGATGATTATTGGTCATATCCTGATAGTGACCTACATGTCATAGCAAGGTCAAGGTTACAATTTGATTTCATGGTAGCCATTATGGACCCAAATAGACACGACGCTGCTTATGAGCGTAACTATCCAATATAAATCACAGGGACTTGTATCGTTGATGACAATTTACCGGTCATACATGTGCTATACAAGGTAGTCTATATTGCATAGTACATGTAGTACATGCTTGGCCGGTAAATTGTTAGCAATGATATAAGCCCCTGTGACCTAAATAGGAAAGCAATAGTAGTTAAACTACTTTTAAAACTAGTAACATTTCAATAATAATAATAATATTATTACTTATTGATTTATAGATATAGATTTTTATGCCCACATTGCACTTAATTCAGTCAAAGTGATACATATTTTCTTTTTACTACTGTAGTTATCATGGATTTCAAATTAACTGACATTAGTGTATTCAATTTAGTCATTAAATTCTTTATTTTCGTGAAAACTTTCAGCCAGTGCAAGCGTGGACGTTACTTCTTATCACCAAGTTCAAATTTGTGTTTATTTTAATATGTGTGTGCTACCATAAATAATTAAGGTATTTCCCGCGATAATACAGAGTTCCCCCTCCCCAACGGTATTTTGGGTCATCCGGCATATGTGCTTTTATTTACATGAACGCGATTGGATTGACCGATATATTTTATAGATATAGATAGAGGGAGAATCAGAGAAATTTTACAATTTTTAACAATGCAGCAATAACAGGTCGGTTTTATTGTATACTGATAAAAACATTATATATCGCGATAATACAGCGTTCCAGGCTAATATTTCGAGTTCAGTACCCAACGAATGTAGTCCCAGTCCATTTTTAGATCATTTTTTTCCCACCGTCTCCGTTTGGTGGTGATACAAGATTTTGATTAAGGCATACTTGGTAAGGATTTAAAGGCAATTATTTAGATTTTATAATATTAGCTTATGGTGTAGTTCACAAGTGCTCGACACGAGCTTGATGCTAAGAAAAAAGCAATAAGCTGAAGAAAAAGTAATACAGGGACAAAAATACCTCAGATTACCCCCATGACTCTTTTTGACATTAGACCCTCTCTATCATACTATACAAAAGAATTACCTCCATGATTCGTTCTGACAGTGGACCCTCTCTATCATTCTATATGAGACATTTTTAGTATGATAGAGAGGGTCCAATCTCAGAACGGGTCATGAGGGTAATCTGAGGTATTTGTGTCTCTCGGTATAACCCTTTCCTTCAGATCATTGTTTTTTTTATTTTTTTTTTTCTTGGCAACTATCTTGCGTTGAGCACCAGTGGTGTTGTTGCCAGTGCGTATTTCGGTAACAGAGCATAGTGATTAACACAGGGGTTTGTTACAAATAAAATTAGGAGCCTAACATGTAATAATGTTATATTATTACTGGTTAGGCTCCCAATTTTATTTGTAACAATCCCCTGTCGTGAGTAATAAGGCCTTGTTGATGATTCTGAAGTGGAATCTGTGTTCCATTACATGTTGGTTTGTTTAGGGAGCAGGGGCGATTTTTTATGTAAAGATTTAATGCTGCAATCAGTGACCTAGTACAAAAAAAAAAACAAATCATAAAAAATCAAATACACAAGTGACGTCAAAAAGGTCCGTATTTTTATATACCTATATTAAAATAAAGCATACAAATATTATCCACTTGACCAGAGAAGTCAGTGGCAGTTCATAATAGAAGTTTATGCACCGCAACCCCAAATTTATACCTGCAATTTTCATGACTTAAGGTCATTTTGTACACCATGTGATGCTCACAGAGCAAACACTAGCCCTTTTTATAGGTGACATTTCTGCAAAACGGTGTGTGCTAAACAAGCTGATGCAGTTAAAATTAGTTGTCATCTAAACCGGTTTTGAGAGATTCTACAAAGGTATTTTAGATAATCATATGAATTATATTGATTGTCACACTAGAAAGTTCAGTTCTGAGAAACAAAAAAAGAGATTATATAGTAAAATTAATTGTGTTCTATTCTATGGCCAAATGAGACAAATGCTTTGTGAGAGAAAAGCCAACAACAGACAGTAAAGTTACTACACCATTTTATGTATACATTAATTATATTCTGGATGGGTGTATACTATTCTTGGCCCTCCTTGTTTGAATGTTAGATGACTACATGTGCACATTATGCTATAGGCCCTAACTGTGACCACAACAGTGTGTGTGTGTGTGTGTGTGTGTGTGTGTGTGTGTGTGTCATAGACCCATATCAGAATCTGTGTTTAGTAATTTAGGTCTCTTTGTTATAGGCCCCTTTGTTCCAGTAAGTATCTGAGTGCAGTATGTTATAACCCTGTGTTTCAATAAGTATCTGTGTGTACTATTTTTAGACAATGTGTCCTGATCAGTGTCTCTGTGTGTTGTACAATTTAGCACTAAAGATCTGAATGCATTTTAAACAAATAAGATCTGTGAAGATGAATTTTGAGTTTTACATGTATAATTTGTATTATGGCTTTTTGCAAACCACTTTACACACTTTGCTATCTCGATACACAAAAATAAATTTACATATAAACTATCAGTATATTTAAAAATTCACTGCTACTAATTAAAAATCAGTTGATTACATTTTAAATCTTTAAAAACGAAAATCAAGTTTGAAATTGCTTATTGTATTTATGAATGGTTCATTACATTTATTACTCAGTAATTGATACCATATTTGTCATGTTCATATTGTCACAAAGATAGATAGACAGATAGATAGATGGATGGATGGATGCCTGGATGCATGAATGGATGGATGGATGGATGGATGGATGGATGGATGGATGGATGGATGGATGGATGGATAGATAGATAGATAGATAGATAGATAGATAGATAGATAGATAGATAGATAGATAGATAGATAGATAGATAGATAGATAGATAGATAGATAGATAGATAGATTATACCATTAGTTTAACTTTGAAGATAGAGTTAGTTTGAAGAAAAAGACAAGTATAAAAGAAAGTTGAAGAGGTCATAAAATGCTGGAGATAACAGTGATGGAAATATACTAACTAATCCCTTGTGATTCATATTGTAATATAACTGTTGCAAGGAGACCAACTAGATATATGTGGCCTTGGAAATAACAACAAAAAAAAAATAACTGCATGATTGAAACTTCACCAGCAATAGATGATTAAAGCACACAGACTGTTAATGGAATATGAAATTAATAAGCTAGCTGCAAAACAACTACTGTATGTAATCACTTATAAGATGTGTTCATCTACAAAAAATCTTAGACCCATATTTGCTATCACATAATGAACTGGTGGATCAGGGTCTATGTTTTTATTTCTCCTAATTACTCTTTCCTTAGGTGCATAGATCCAGATCTGCTGGTGCATCATGCAATGGCAGAAGTTTGCACACTTTGCAGTTGGATGTGACTCACAAGAGAGTAATTTGGTAAATATACAAATAAGGGAGATACGCTCTTGAAAAGCAACCTTCCTTCAATTTTCGAGAGAAGTCATTGTTCAGTTTGACCGCTCCCGTGTCCTAGTGGTTAGAGCATCCGCCTCGGATGCTGGAGGTCGTTGGTTCAATCCGTGGTTGAATCGTACCAAAGACTTACAAAACTGGTACTAACAGCTGCCTAGTCTGACGCTCAGCATTAAGAGGCTTGCCTTTTGTCCGGATAATATGACTGGGTGGGACATCATGATACATGTCTGCAGCATGATGCCCCAGTGCTAGACATTGCTATAAACTGCCACACTGCAGACATCGTAGTGATATGACTCTCTCTCTCTCTCTCTCTCTCTCTCTCTCTCTCTCTCTCTCTCTCTCTCTCTCTCTCTCTCTCTCTCTCTCTCTCTCTCTCTCTCTCTCTCTCTCTCTCTCTCTCTCTCTCTCTCTCTCTCTCTCTCTCATTCTTTGGCCGGTTTGAATTAACTTTTACAATCATTCATAAGTCCAGAGATACAGTCGGAAAATCCTATAGTCCGCCATTTCATAGATTTTAGCTCGTATCCTGCTACGATGCTACGATGAGAGAGAGAGAGACAGAGACAGAGACAGAGAGCTTCAAACATTTTCATATAATAATAATAATAATAATAATAATAATAATAATAATAATAATAATAATAATAATAATGATCAATGTAATAATAATAATAATAATAATAATAATAATAATAATAATAATAATAATAATAATAATAATAATTGATTTTTAGAATATTGTTTAAGGACGCCCCCAAACAACATAACATTAAATAAATCACAGTATGTATACCTCATAACCAAGGAATTTACTAGTTTGCAACATAGTATTATTGATAAACACTGTTAATAAATATCTAGGAATGTGCATACGTCTTGCTACAACGAAATATATTCTTGTATGTTTTTGGTGTAATTTCTATTTCAAGATTTTAATCGAGCCCAAATTTATTTAATCTCTCATTTCATGTTTATGCGTAGTTTGTCAGTTATGCTTTAGAGAGGAGGGGAAAACAGAAAGCAGAAAGGATTGTGATTAAAAAGTGTACCATATTAAATTAATTTAGAAAACGGAAGTTATTAATACTTTTCATCATTATTTATCATATGTTTCTAGTGACTAATGTGTAGAAATTGGTCATCGATCTAGAATAGGATCAACTGCAGCAGACGCTCATGAGAATGTTTATCTATGCGTATTATTGATCCATGGACGGATCACAATTTGAAATACCGATTTTATAGGTCTATCAAATTGCTTTATACCAACACTTTAAATACATGATATTTTTAATGTATGTGGTATATATATCTATATATATATATATATATATATATATATATATATATATATATATATATATATATATATATCTATATATATATATATATATATATCTGTGTTCCGTTACATGGTGGTATGTTTAGAGAGCAGGAACGAGTTCTTATGTAAAGATTTAATGCTGCAATCAGTGACCTAGTACACAAAAATCATAAAAAATCAGATACACAATTGAGGTCAAGAAGGTCCGTATATCTATATAATTGTTATGATGATACATATCATTCACGACGTTATTTAATGACATAATTGCTATTTTAAAAAATAAAGACCTCCTCTGTTTCTTTCAAAACATTTTAAAGCATGTATTAAATGTGAAACTAGTTACACAGAAATATCGGCATTTGTGTTGGTTTTTTTTATCCAGATTGTTTAGATATGATATTTCTAAAAGAGTTTAATGGGGTCATAATGTGCATGTTGGGTCTAAGGTTTTGTGGTATAAATCAATTATTCAGTCCATTACTGATTAATATTTTTGTTGGGTTCATTTGTATGTAAATTAACTTTAAACCAACAAGACATGGGTCAGTTAAACAATAGGAGTCAGCAGAGCTTTTTTCCTCTGATGGATTACAAAAATAATGAAGACAGTTAGGTATTGGGGTAGTCAGAAAAATCAACCCCTCAAATACTAATGGACAATATGACGGTCCTATGTCACCTGTTCACTATAAAGTGCAATTTTTCTACACGCATCTCTTTTGGGAACAAACCTGCATGCACCTTAGACACATACCAGCAATTGGCATCAGCTGTATCTAGCGTGAATTCAAAATGGCCACATAACAGAGTGTTATGTTACTTTTCCGGGATCTACAAGTTGCCAAACGTAGGATTTGCTCCGGAAATGTAATGTACTTGCCACCAAAAGAATCTTTCAGCTGACGGTAGCTCCATATTTTCAAGACATACCAGTAAATAAAATGTAGACCGATGTGTGCAGGCAAAACTGCTGCAGATTATTGCACATTTTAATGAACAGTGATATTAGCTTATAAACCATCAACCACTATCATCATAGGCAATGTGCATACTAATGGGAGTGACTATACACTCCGGCATATAAAGGGTATATCTCCACATTCCTACAGACAGTACATTCTGCTTAATATGTAGGTAAGTTTGCATTTTGACATGTACTATGTGTGTTTGCTTTTAGGATGATTTAAACTGCGAACTACCCAGACCCAGATATGCCAGCACAGATCCAATCTGTGTAGTATGTTAAAGTAATCCGATGAATAAACATACACCCTAATTTACAGGGATATAATGCTACGGTGGACCAAGATCTTTGTTATTTGCATTTTGACTCTACTTATAAGTGAGAATATACAGTAACTTTTTTCATTCTGTGTGACGAAAAGGGTTACATGTGGACATAAAGAAAAAAGTATAAAGACAAATCTCTTCATTTTATATGAATTTGTAAGGATGATAATGATTGTTGCAGTGTTTGAAAAGGTATTTGCCTTCTGGTAAAAAAATTCTATTTCTATTAGTGAACATTTCTATTTCTATTAGTGAAAATTTATATTTCTAATAGTGAGCATTTCTATTTCTATTAGTGAACATTTCTATTTCTATTAATGCCCTTTGATTTTTCTTTTGGGTTAAAGACATTTTTACAAAGGATTAATTTAAATTTGCTTGTTGCACTTGCTGTTCATGATCACTTCATGCTGTTATTGACCTTTATGTTGTTATTGAAAATTATGATTATTATCATTTAATATTATTACAGGCACGTTATTTCCATCTAATATGGTTCTAGACCAGCTCCTTTCAGAAAGGATGGTGAAGACTGGTCTGGTAGGCCTAATTGCTGGACTGGCAGTGTACTGGTTGATGCATTGGAGGAAGACAAGAAAGTTTCCACCTGGACCCCTGTCTCTGCCAATAATAGGACATTTTTATTGTAAGTTAGCATATGAACCAGTCTTTCTTATATTTTACATTGATGTGACAATTTCTAAAAGTTGCAAAATAAATCTATTTCCACTTCAAGTTTGATTAGTAGTTTAAGGTAAATATGTTTCAGTTCACCCATTCAAAAATGAGTTTTTATCCAAGGTGTGACCACTCTGGTGGCCTAGTGGTTAGAGCGTTTGCCTTGGATATGGGAGGTTGCAGGGTTATGCTCTGGCTGAGTTATTCGAACGTAGTACTAGCAGCTGTCTTGCTTGGCACTCAGCATTAAGAGGTTAATGTTAGGACTGGTCAGCCTTGTGTCAGAATAATGTGACTGGGTGTGACAGGATAATGTGACTTGGTGTGACAGGATGCTGATTGTGGCACGAAGTCTCAGTGTTAGACATCACTATGAACTGTCACACTCCAGACATTGTATTGACATGATTAAAAAATCGTTAAAGCAAAGTTTAAAATCGAAATCACGCATTTTTCCAATCTGCCTATTCTACCTACTTTAGGTAAGTTTAGTTTCATTTGGCTGATGACATTTATTGAGTATTAGCACAACATTTTAATTTAAATCGCATGAACAGTAACATATCATATTTGTTCTTGTTTACTATTATCAGCTTATACATTATTGCATTAATGTTGTCAAAAGAATCCAGTAATAACATTACCTGACTTAAACATTTAATTATATAACTCATCAAAGTGTTCTGGTATTAAAGGAATGAAAATAGTGTTATTTGCTTGTATTTTTTCTGACCCAGCTTACATCACCACACATGCATGTAAATTTTAACTTCCACTTATCTCTTGATTTTTAGAAATAGACACCTCTGCACTGGTCATCAGTAGCATCTAAAAGATATAATGAAGTCTAAGAAATACTACGTTGAAAATGAAGTCAGTAGTATCAGTGTAAGTTTGCTCTGATAAAAGCAAACTTTATATAAATGCATGTTACCTCTTATTGGAATTGTGCTAATGATGTTGTTGTCATTCTTTAAATTCAACGATAACATTCACATCACTAACTGGTTTGGTTTTGTGTGAATATGTGAATTTATGATCAGGCAAATTTGTGCATATGAGAGGAAATCCTGCAAAACTTTTCAAAATAGGCTTATAAGGCCGTCTCGATTGTTGCAACTGTGCCAAAATAATTACATATAATAACAGTTGCATTAAGATTCATTATGATTTATAGGGAAGAAACGTAAAAATAAATTTGCTTGTAAAATTGAACTTGTATATCCATACAAATAAAATAAAGAATATGCTTGTTTGCTTTCTTATGCTGGTTTATCTTCATTATATTACAGTGTTCAAATCGACACTGTTACATGAGCAAATCTATGAATGGACAAAGAAATATGGACCAGTCGTATCTGTTGCTGTTGGTAAGACGTTGCGCTACCATAACTGTCCATGTATCTATCATGCATACCCATTAAAAAGTAGCATAGAACAAGTTTTAATATCACATAATTGTAGCAGACAATCGGAGTGAGATACTGGTTGAATAATGAGTTTAATCAATTGTTGGATGATATATTATGCGTTTTTTTTAAAAAAAAACTAAGATATTTTATCAACTGACTGTATAAATTCCCTTAATAATTTATTTTATAAATTAAATATAAAATTCACCTAAAAGCATTTAAATTTTATCAGTTGATTGTATAAATCCGCCGAATAATAAACTGTTGTACAGTTGTACTTGCAAGGTTTAATTTTTAGTTGAAATAATAAATGGCTTTACTACTGTATTTTGTATATATATATATATATATATATATATATATATATATATATATATATATATATATATATATATATATATATATATATATATATATATATATATATATATATATATATATACACGGACTTCCATTTAATTTTAAATGGTACTGTGCAGGTTGATTGATAATCTATACAAAATTCAGTGTTTGCCTGACACGTATGGAACGGAATCATAACTATATACTCCATATAGATTGTGATTTACTATTAAAATTTTTATATCCTATAGTTATAACACTATCATTTTGTACTTACATTGGCTGTATAATTTTCCATGTAATAATACTAATATATATTTTTGAATCCAAATTTGGAATTATACTGGTCTAATTTTATCATTCATATCTACAAATGCAACGTATGCTTTGTTTGGATAAAAGCATGAACTGATTAATCATCACTCTTGTTAATAATAATAATGATGATGATATTATTATTAATTATTATTATTATTATTTTTATTATTATTATCATTATTATTATTATTATTATTATTATTATTATTATTATTATTATTATTATTATTATTATTATTATTATTATTATCAATATTATTTTATTTGCACAATATATATATATATATATATATAGATATATATATATATATATATATATATATATATATATATATATATATATATATATATATATATATATATATATATATATGTATCTGTTCTGTTCTTGCAGCTTTTTCTTCCACACAAAATTAATGTATCAGCTCACTTTAATCCATTAGAAAAAATAAATGATCACTGACTTCTAATAATCACCACTCTAAGTTTGTTTTGTTTATGAACCTGACATATTGACACCATTTAGTTAGACTAACAGTGTAACTGGAGCATATCGACTACAACCAAGAAACAAAATATTCACACACATGTTATGCCTTTATCTTAATAATGTTTTGCTCATCAAACAAAAGTTTCATTTCCATACTTAAAATAGTATCTGTTGATAGACTTCATTGACCACTTAGAGCCAGAGGAAATTACTGCTGGTTAAAAAATGCATGGTCACTGACAAGAAGGCAGGTGACCATTATACACAGGACATTTATATAGAAAATTTGTGGGTGGGATTATAATCGCTATTACAACTTGTGTGGATGACCATTAGGACAGGTTTGATTACATGAAATCGATGACCTATGTTTAACTTAGGAGCATATGACCATGATGAAATAAGTTGCATTACTTGTTATGTGCATTGCGTCCGTAAAGTATTAATAAATGAACAGAATAACTGGGAACAACATATCACACAAAAGTATTGAAACAGTTTGCCTTAAAATGGAACATCTAGATTTATTAAATCGTGTTCATTCCTGTTTTTAAATACCCAGTAAAATCTTACATCTTGCTAAAAGAAAGCCACCATTATTCAGAATAAATATCTTGCTTGATTTCTTGTTTCGATGGTTGTGCTTCATAAATAACATTTTTGAAATAAAAAGTTTCACTAATTTTAATTGATTTTATTTTAAAATGCTTGTAAGTGACAAATTCATCTAGTCATAAAACACTGTACATGAACAGATCTCATAACAATTTATGTTTATTTCTTTTAATTGAGGAATGTGCTGGACCTGTACTTTCAATCATCAATAAAATACATATTTCGAACTTGGGGTTTAAATAAGAGAAAGAGAGAGATAGGTATATTAAAGGGTTTCATTGTTGCAGATGGTTGTTGTACACTTTAAATTTTAAAATTCGAAGTAAGGCAATAAAACAATTTTTATCTTTTACTCTAGTTTTACATTAAATGCCTGAATAATAAATAACAAATATGATAAAATATAAAAGTATGTTTGAAGTAGCCTGGACGTGTACATAGACAAATGTACCCAAAGAAACTTCCACTATGGTGATTGACAAAGATCTTGACATCTGCAAATTGTTTTCTACAACTAATTCTTATGTCCATTTAATCATGAATGAAGCATTATGTTGACAATCAAATTATTTTCTTATATTGAGGAGCAATCATTGCTTGTCAAAATATGACAGTTTCTTTCAAGGGAGATATAATGAAAAGTAAATGATTTTATACAATGTATCTAGATTTAATTTTCTCCAGATTGAGATTAGAACTCCTATTATTTCCAGAACATTCTGGTTGAAGTTATTATTGTGCAATACTGTAGAAACCATCTAGCTATATATGTGTATAATGTTAACTCCACATTTGTGGTATGACAACTGCTACCATAGAATCCTGCAGTAACTGCAATGCAAACCTGATGGTAACAATTTCAGCTGTTCTATACAGAACAGTCAACCATGTGTTAACAAAATATATAATAACATCATTTGAATAGTTCATTGCCTGTTCAGAATAAAACTACGTATATTCTGCAAATGCATTTTTTTCATATGTCAGTGTCAATTTTTAAAACGGAATTAGTTGTCACTATATAGAATGAACAAAATTCATAAATTTTTCTGACTTATTTACACACATATTAAAATGACTGCTCTGTAGTGTACTTGAACAACAGTTTCCAGAATAGTAAATATTACTTTCCTGTAGTTTCCAGCATATAAATTCCAGTATCCTTTTCAAATATATTAAAATATTTTCCTTATTTAGAACTTTTCCTAATTTAATATTTATTTGTGCATTTCTTTTTCCAGGACCATTCAAATTTGTAATGGTAAATGACATTGATACTGTCCAGGAGGTGTTGGTGAAAAAGAGCACAGATTTTGCCAATAGAATTTCCTCTTATTCAAGTTAGTTTTACAATAAGTTAAGTAGACTTTGAGTGAAGCAAAAATGTTATTGATTGCCATATTTTAGCCAATTTTGTGAAGCAATAGTTTGTTCCATTAAGATGTTATGTACATTTTGTTGTTTTGAATATATTTTTTGTCAATTATGCTAAATGTATAGGTGTAACTGCAATTTACCAAATAGAATTACACAAGTTTTTGCAGAGTTGATAATTCACTTGCCCACCTCAAAATGAGCAGTGAAAATTTTTACCATCAAGTGAATTCGGCAATCACTACCCCAACACAGTTGCAAATTCAGTGTTGGCCAGTCAATGTGTGAAACTTGGCACAAAGTCCTGTATACCCACAGCACTAATGACCTGAAAATGCTACTAATCCTGTCAATAATAATCTGGTCCTAAATCGCATGAAGCAAGAAGACAACACGTAGTCAGTTATAAATGTAAGTAGATTTGAACAATATTGAAGTCATCTCTGTAATGTGAAATGTAAAAATAAAGAAAAACAACAAACAATTTGTTTACAGGTATATCAAATATTATATTTATTAAATTTTGTGATGTTAAGTATAACTTGTTTACTAATTTTTGATTGGGGAAATGCTCCTTAATCTACCAGCTGATTTCCGATATATACTACTTCATCTAGGGACAGGGCATCAGAATCTAAAGCTGCCATTGCTGACCAGCTATAAACACAGAATGAGGTCGGGATTCTTACCTATTCTTTTGTCATCAATGACGTTAATGAAACTAGGCCCAGCATCTGAAGTAGAGCTATCCATGACATTTGGTCTACATAAAAGTAAGGTAGAGAGCATTTGATTTGCTGGAACTGGATCAGATAGACCCACTTCACCAAATTTCAGCTGCATAATAAACAAAATATTCTTGTGTGCATTTTTATTCTGTCTTCATTTGAGGGAAGAATGTTTCACACATGACACTACTAGCGCTGGTATAGACCGTTTCAGACTATCAAACTTTAAAGCATCCATCTTCGCTAGCCAGGGTTCTAATATGTTAACCTTGTCTTCCAGTTGGCATATCAAGCATATATTTATGTTCTTTTGGTCTGTAAATTTCATTAACTTGTTCACATTTGAACACTGTTCCTACATAATCGAGACAAGGGGAGCACACAGCTTGAATGGACACATGAATAAGAAATTTCCACTGGCATTCCATGTTTGTGCAAATACCTTTCACTCAAATAAACCTGTAATGGTATATAGACATACTTTCGATATATAACTTACATAGTATCCAAAGTCAGTTGATTGTACCAGTTATATGATGCACCACTGTTACATGCAATTGGTTAGATGAAATTCCATTCTAAGCAAGGCAACTCATAAAATCCAGTAGATGTTGCTATGAGAAAGCACTAAAATATCTGCCATGATGTAGACAGGTTTAACATCTTGAAACCTTGTCTAGTAATAATGGAAGCATCCAACGAACTCCACATCTTGGTGTTTAGAATTGGAAGTAGCAAATGTCATCATACATTGCATAGATGCAAATGTATTTTTAACAAACATTGTTTCTATTGTTATTTTCCTGCGGTCTCACCTAGCAGGTCAGTTGTTTTGCTATAGATTTGTGAGAGATCATCTGGAACAACTCGCTGTTTTGTTTTTTTTTTACCTGTTTTCTTTTTCTTTTATCTTTCTTAATTGGATAAAGTTGTAGATGAAATTTAATATACCTAAAAATCTATTTGATCAGACAGACTATCTTTGTTTTTTGACAGTTCACTTTTAAATTAGCTGTCTCGAGATAGAAATAAAATAAATTTTGAAGTACTTGTTCAGTAATGACAAATATGACATAGGTCTATAAAACTGTATTTATACTTGACAAATATTTGAGCTTCAGCCATCTCTCTTCAGCTGTCAGTTGAAATGCTTATTCAGTTTTCTTCAAAGATTGTACGGTTGGCTCTGTGTGAAATTTTCAGTAATTATGTCAGAAGCAACACGGCACAATATTAATTGTTATGTGTTTATTATATCATGCAGGCAATCAAAGTAGGTGTCCTATAAATTGTTTAAATTCAAGTCATTATATGTTTAATTTTTTTCATTGGGTTTTTGTGCGATTTCACAACAAACAGAAAGTGATTTTTTTAAAAAAATTACAAATTATGTCTTTAATTTTACTAATACACTAATGGGTTGGTGCGATTATCTCATTTAGGCAACTTATCAGTTGATGATTCTTTCATGATAGTTGTCAGGAACGGTGAAACCTATGTTTCAGGCAAGATAGTTTTAGTAGGAATTAAGAGAAGCAATCATGTTTTGAATAATGGCATCAACATTATTGGTAATAGTTTGTTAATGTCTTGGTTATAGTTTGTCCATGCTTGACATGAGTTATTATGAAGATACAACAGTCCATTTGCTGACCTGCGTGTTTGCCTCTTTGACCATAAGGTCAAGATTTACAATCATACAAATGTTGTGTTAGTGGTTTGCTTAAAGATTTTAATTTCTCAACCTATTGCTGGATCTTTTTCATACATTGAATTAATCAATATAAAGCTTAAAGGTAAATCATTCAACAATTTTCTTGCTCTCACCTTATGATGGAAGATCATACATGGGACAGCAATGCTTTCACCATGAGTTTGACATCTAGGCCCGGACATTTGTGTACTTTATTCTACTTATTTTTACAGGTGATCTTTTCACTGATGGAGGAAAGGATATTGCACTTGGACAATATGGTCCCACATGGAGACTACATAGAAAAATAGCCAGCAAAGCTTTGAGGTATTCTTAATCAGCAAGTGTCTTTTTAATAGCTCATGAAATTTGACAGACGTAAATTTTATCTTGTAATGTTGGTTCAAAATTTGCAAGGTATCTGTGAATGTTCATACTGGAAAGTGTGTGAGGATGGAGATATTTGTAGCAAGTATTATACATTGAACTTGAATTTTGAGCTGGTAGGAATACCTAGATTATAGTATTGGACATCAATATTGTATTTGCAAATAGGGAAAATAATTAATCAGTTGCAACTTAAAAATATATCATAAGTTATAACTTTTATGCTATCATATTTAAACATTTTTATGTGCTATATATGTACAGTCGCTAGATTTTAATTACCTTTCATATGTTTTCGTTGTCATACATTATTTGCAATCCCCGTTGATCGGGAAACTTTATTTTTTATCACCATTACCATTTTATCGTTTTAGCTTTAGCAATTTGGTTTCGTATCGCTGGCAGATACAGAATCTTTTCTACATTTGTATAAAATGATGGATATAACCTTTGTATGGCGCTAAATGGCCTCTTTGTGCTGGTGCGCCGTAAAATTTCAGCCAACTAACCAACCAAGCAACTTAAACAAGACATTACAATTTTGGGTTAGTTTCTGCAACTTCACTAGAAAATGGAACCCAAGAACATTTGAAACCATCACTATAAAATGTACAGGAGAGCAAATATATGGATGTCTTAACATAATAGTGTTATTTATTCAAACGATGGTGTTACTGTTGCTATGTATTGTAACCTCCATGGTCACTGATGTTATGGATGGTAACCAAAGTTGTGACTGATGACATTGATGGTAACCACAGTGGTTACTGATGTTATGGATAGTAAATACAGTTGTTATTGATGACATTGATGGTAAATACAGTGGTTACTGAAGTTATGGATGGTAACCATGGTGCTTACTGATAAAATTGATGATGGTCATTGAAATTATATATGAGTAACTTGGACTTTGTAAACGCATATTTACATTTGTTTTTGTTTCAAAATTAAAAGTTAATCTTTTGAAAGGTCCTTTGTATGTGAAATTTTAAGAACTCAAATAATTGGATTCTTTTGTAGCATTTGTAGAAATAGTACTTACATACGTGGGAGCCCTGAGTGACCGAGTGGTCAAAAGCGCTGTCCATTACTGATCACTGCCATCTCACCTCTGTCTGCGTGGGTTCGAGTCTAGGATTCGGCTAATGTGGATATGTGAGAAAGCTTGCCAGTAGCTTCTCGTGGGTCGGTGGTTCTTTCCGGTGATTTCCCAGTTTCTTCCTCCACCATTAATACTGGCCGCCATGAATAGCCTATCGTGTGCTGAAAAATGGCGTTAAGCCAAACAGCAACAACAACTTACATACGTGTGATCTTGGTACTCGAGTCAGTTATATATATATATATATATATATATATATATATATATATATATATATATATATATATATATATATATATATAGTTTTTAATATGCTCGTGTGAAGTCATATGACCGAAATACATTGTGAAACATTAAAGTTGATATATTAATGAAATGGATCCTTATTTCAAACTGAGTCAAGCACAAACGTGTTGCTATGCCGTATATATCAAAATGGATATTTTTAATAGAACGACTAACACTTCTAATTTTGGAAGAACAATCCATATATAGGATAATGAACATATGATTTTGATATATGTCTGTGTGCTTTTAATAAAGTTTTGTATTTGTTAGATATTGAACACAACATTTTTCACATTTTCACAAAAATTTGTAACGTAGGAAAATAACTTTGACCTTTCATTTATTGTCGAATTACACCACACAGCATTGTTCCATAAGTTTTTAGCATAAATGAAAATTTTGGTAGGCTGCAATTTCTATGATATTACAATTTGTCTATGGTTTCTATGAATTGTATGTTTTCCTTAATTTATGATCCCAACAAATTACAAGAAATCAATGCAAACAAGGCAGTTAAAATTTCAAAGAATATATTCAGAAATTGTTGCTTATTTAGTATTGTTTTAAGTTTCAAAACAATTTGTTGTATTGTCCTGATCAAACAATAACTTGTTGAAATTGGAAAAATTAAAATATGATAACTTGTCAGGTAAACGATCAATGATCAATCACTTATTAAAACATGGCTGTGAAAGTTCTTTTGTTAGCACAGTGGATATCAACACTGTTTATGGTTTCATACAGATTATTTTGTCTGGGCTTACAGCACTGCAAAGCTGTCCAGTTGGAGTAAGTGAGCATTTCAGCAGCAATACAATACCATTACTCAATTTAGTAAAACAAATCACAAGGCAGGTTTGTTTTTGCTTGCCTGATAAAAAGTAAGCAAAGTGTACATTTTTAAATGATTGAGTCACTCACTTTACCTGAGAGCATAATGTCTGACCTATTGGATATTGCATACTGAAATTTCTTCAAAAAAAATGTTCTGAATTAAGTACTCTGAAATTTGTTTGAACATTTCAAGAAAATACCTAAATCAGATTAAGAGTGGTCAAAAGCCGTAACCAATCACTGCCATTTCTTCTTTGTCTGTGTGGGTTCAAGTTATCTTCTCAGCCAATGTTGGTATGGGAGAAAGCTTGCCTGTAGCTTCCGGTGGGTTGGTGGTTCTTGTCAGGAATTTTCCAGGTTTGTTCTCTACAAGCTATACTTGCTGTCATGTATAGTCTGTCATATGCTGAAAAATGGCATTAGACCCAACATAACAATTACAATAACAATTCCATACAAAGAGGTAGGTATTTAAATTATCCTTATTACTGTATGCTTCATACATATCAGGTTGTGTCCCTTTCATAATTACTCGATATCATAATTCCACTAATAATTACAATGATGGTAAAATATAACAGCTGAGATAAACAATATTGTTTAGCCCAGGCTGGTTTGACATCCAGTCATGGTACAAAACATATGGATATGTACGCTGTTGACTCTTATCTCTCAGATCATGAAATGTATTTGAAATGGTGCAACAATGTAACCAGTTGATAATGTGACATGCTCATTTTCTTTTTAAAACAAAGCAATTTGCATAATTCCTACATGTTAGTTTGAGATTGGTATAATTGCCACTGAAGGAATAAGTTGTTGAAAGAAGTGAAATAATTCAAGTAAATAAAGGGAGAACTCTTGTTATTACAACATTCAAGATCCAAAAGATTCAAATAAATGTCCTTAATAACTCATCATGCAGCCGTTCGAAAATGAAATGGAGATAACTTTAATTTGATAGCATTGATGAAGGAGGTAAGGGTACTAAAATGAGTACTTGGACAGAGAATGATGCAACATGTGTTTGTATGAAGACTTCATTCTTAAGGTTGTTTTAAATGGTTGTGTGCTGTAATTGTTTGTTACTTGTAATTATTTTATATAATATTATTAACACTTGTATTGTGACAGCTTTTTAATATGCATGTGTCTTGAGATTCTATTCATTATGCCCAGAAAAAAGTTATCTCTCAAGGTGGATACATTACATATTAAACACATTTGTTCCAGAATCAAAAATCTTTATCCTGACAAATGGTTTTCCAAAGCTTTGGTATTGAAAGTCAGGATTAACCATATTCTCTTTAATTATGGATCAACAAATCCACTTTCACAGAACTGAATACTTATATTCATTTTCTCGTCGGCAGTGTTAAGCCTTCTTTAATAGCATATTGAGAACAGCAGTTTATTGGCTATGTTCTCAATATTACTGAGAACTACTTTATAATTAACCTATGTATGATTTATAAATTGTAACTAAAGCAATTCTATTGCACTAATGCCATTGCATGTTCCATAAAGCTAATGCTTATAGTGTCTATAAATGTATGTAAAAAATGAATAAATTTTGATACTCTTGATTTTTTACAGGCAGTACATGCAAGGAGAAGACCTGGAGAAGAGAGTTCACATAGCTCTAGAAAAAGGAATTGACACATTGAAGACAGAGAAGGAACCCTTTGATCCAGCCCTGCATATTACTTCCATAGTTTTCAACATAATATGTGCTTTATGCTTTGGTGAAAGGTTTGTATAAAACTTGTTACCTGACTGTCTTGCTAATTTGAACGATCTTTGGTTGAGTGCTTCTCTTAGCCCTTAAGACCAGATCTTATTTTAATAAATAGTATTATTTTATATTTTTGCTTCTTAACATACACCATGCAAAGTTATGTTAGCTAACTGGTTATGAGGGGGCCCTGAGTGGCCGAGTGGTCTAAAGCGCTCTCCGTTTTGGATCACTGCCATCTCACCAGTGTCTGCGTGGGTTCGAGTCTAAGATACGGCGAATGTGGATATGTTAGAAAGCTTGCCAGTAGCGTCTCGTTGGTCGATGGTTCTTTCCGCGGATTTCCCGGTTTCTTCCTCCACCATTAATACTGGCCACCATGAATAGCCTATCGTGTGCTGAAAAATGGCGTTTAGCCCCAGAACAACAACAAAAAAACAACAACTAACTGGTTATGACTTTTGTTTCATGATTACAAGGAGTTTAGATAAACTTTGTTAACTTAATACAGGACTGTTTTGAATTGAACATTTGTAGATCAACTCAATGGGTTTTTAGCACGGAAAACAAAGTGAGTGTTACAATGATAAGTTAAGGCATTACATTCAGACATTCAATAGATGAGTTGCAATACTCGTCTTCGCACTGAACAAGTATCATTTTGTGGCTTAATCAACGGATGGTCAATTGTAAAAACAAAATGAGTGCTACGTTTACAAACTAAGGGTTTTCACTGGTAATTATCTCAGAAATTATTACTCAGGAGTAATTTCCCTATTTTGAATAATTCAATATAAATCAATCAATACATGTTTTTAAATGAAGTATCTATACTACAATAGATGCATTGAAACTTTCAAGAAGTTCCATTTTTGATGATAATAAATATATCAGTGTTTTGCTTATCTGTTATGATTGCAGTTTGATTTACATTCAACAAATAGGGGCAAAATCTATTTTTTCTAGAAAATAATGAAATCTATTCCTGGCCATGTGTTATAAGTGTGTTCAAAAATTATCCAGGTGCCAGTGGTGGAGCGAGAGTAGACCCAATGAGTGTATCAAAAAGCAAATATGAAATATTATAGTTGTAGTATGTGACATAACCAAAAAATGTCTTATCAGATAGTATATATGCAGTCACATCAGGTGGAAACAATATATGCAGTGATTTTGGGTTATGACCCAGAATGTTAGTCAGGAACAGAGAGTATATATAATAAATGTATATTTGATTTGTTTTCAGTTGTTTTATTCCTACCTGGTTTGATTTTATATGACTCCATAATTACATACAAAACTTTCATGAAGTTAGATTTAATTCCTTATTGTGTTATTAAATATTTATACTAGTATCTCGTTATACTACTTAAGCTAATGCATCTATATAATTTGGAAATTGTTTGAAAAACTTTGTTTTCTTCACATATCCAATGGCATCATATGAAAAAGCAAGAATCAAAGTAACATTCGTAGATGTAAAAATAATGTGTCTTCCTATAGCCATACATTTACAGTGATAAAGCTTTTAAAATACTAGACAATGTACCCATGTTGCTAAATTATTGGTAGAAATAGGGTCTGAGTCTATTTTTGTTAGTTGTTAAATTATTGGTAGAAATAGGGTCTGAGTCTATTTTTGTTAGTTGTTAAATTATTGGTAGAAATAGGGTCTGAGTCTATTTTTGTTAGTTGTTAAATTATTGGTAGAAATAGAGTCTGAGTCTATTTTTGTTAGTTGTTAAATTATTGGTAGAAATAGGGTCTGAGTCTTTTTTTGTTAGTTGTTAAATTATTGGTAGAAATAGGGTCTGAGTCTATTTTTGTTAGTTATTAAATTATTGGTAGAAATAGGGTCTCTAGTTTTAAGGGGCCTTTGTGGTCTAAGGCACTTTTTTCAGATCACTCAAATGTCACCACTGTCCTCATTTATTGAAATCATGGCTTGGCCATTGTGGGTTACCTATGTCAAAATGCTTACCAATAATCCTCACATGGGTCTGTGGTCCTTTTGGTGTTTTTTCCTCCAGCAAATACACTGACTGCTATGTATACCCTATTATGTGCTGAAAAATGGCATTCAGCAAAATATTTACAAATAAAACATAAATCAAATTATGTTTTCCTAATTTTGTTTTTATTAAAACCTTTGTATTTTTTATTTTTCTCTCTATGAACCAATGAGTTACAATCTAATATTTCTAAATTGTATTGATGCAAAGAAATAGTCTATATAATAATAAATTGCATTAACTAAGGAGATACATTTTTGTAATACTAAATTGCATTAACTCTAATCCAAGTAAATATACTCTAATTGGTCTAAATTGTATTTCTTGATCCAGGAAAATACTATAATAATATTAAATTGCATTAACTCTAATCTTAGGAAATACAAATTAACACTGATTGAACAAAAAAAAGGTACGGCATTGTATTACAGTGATCCAAGGAAGTACATTTTGATAGTACTAAATTAAATTAATATGGTGCATAAAGTATTCTGATTAATCAATAGACATTTCTTTTTAATTTTAGATGCATTGATAAATGGTGTCTATCTTTGAGATATAGTTAAAATGGTATCCATTGTTTGTTTTGACTTTATTTGGAACTGAAAATGATCTTTTGCATTAATAAAATTTATATCTACTGCAGTAACTGTCAAATCTGCTACAAACTACCCAAAATAAAATAAAGATTATATGTCACTGCAATGTGAATGGTAATAATGTTGATAAAAATGTTGGCCACTCTATCAGAGATCCCCAGTTCTGAGAAATCAAATTAATCTCTATCAGATTTGCATAATAGAGACTACCATATTACTCATTTATTAGTCCAGCTGCAAACAACATTGATCTGATGTAACATCGCATAACGCACTGGCAGATCATAGTCTATGTTCTTTGTTCCATTGATAAATCTTATTAAACTGGATAGTCCCAGATCTGCTCATGCATTATGGAATTTTGGTCTGCTATTTGTTGTTTAACTTCATGTATTTTTGCCATTCATCGATCTGTCACGAAATCATCTGTAAATGAATGATTGTGCCTCTTGCTTAATTCACTTGCAGCTATGTGGACATTATGATCATGTCTTATAGGTTACCATTATATAATTGGCCTTGAATTCCTGCATTTTTCCAGAGTTGTGTCTCTTTTCATCTAAGTGCAGCTTTGAATGCCCTCAAGCTTAACCCACTTGCACTTGAAACTTTTATCTAAAATTACTTTTTTTATGGTTTCAGTTATGAGTTTGAAGACCCCGAGTTTAGAACGATAATTGACGTGGAGGACTCCATTAATGAAAAACTTCAATCTGGACTATTCCTAGAAGATTTCATACCACTGCTGAGATATTTTCCAACCAAAAATTTCCAGCAGTTCAGTGTCCTTGTAAATGAACTAAAAGCATTTATGAAAAAGAAATTTGATGAACACAAATATTCATTTGATGAAGGTAAATGATTATGCTATACATATTACTTATTTCATGCTAGAAAGGTGTCGTTGTTACTAATTTACATGTAATTATAATTTACCTTGTACGTACATTATTAGTACAGGCAATTTTTATGTTTTGGTAATAGTAAGGAAAAAAGTTAGTACAATATCATCAGTGTTGGCCCCTACATACTATAATGTCATCTATCTATAAATACTCTTTGAAAGATAATTGGTTGTATGATAGCTAAACCACACTTTGGCCAAGTGCTTAGAGCATCTGGTTCGAATACGGGTTGTCATGGGTTTGATCCCCGGTCGAGGCATGCCAAAGACTTACAAAAATGATACTATCAACTGCCTCGATTTGGCAATCAGCATTAAGAGGATATTGTTAGGACTGGTCAGCCTGGTGTCAGGACAATGTGACTGGGTGAGAACTCATGCTACATGTCTGCGGTATGATGCCCCAGTGCAAGACATTACTATAACTGCCACACTGCAGACATCATAGCGATATGACTGAAATCTTTTTAAATCTACATTAAAAATTATAATCACAAATCACGTCTGATAGCTGAGAAAATATACTTAGTGATTTGCTTAATCATGGACATTCCATTATCACACATGATTGAAAGGTACAAGCCTGGAAAATAATATCTAAGCTCAAGTTTGAGATCGAGATTGCATGATTATTTTCTGTCATTAGTAGCTGTAGCAGAGAACATCCAAAATTACTAGCCATGGGTCATCAGTCCACTTCATTCTACTTACATTTTGCATATGCAGCTTGTGTCCGTTACGGATCACTGCCATCTTACCTCTGTCTGTGTGGGTTCGGGTCTAGGATTCGGCGAATGTGGATATGTGAGAAAGCTTGCCAGTAGCTTCTCGTTTGTCAGTGGTTCTATCAGGTGATTTCACAGTTTCTTCCTCCACCATTAATACTGGTTGCCATGTATAGTCTATCGTCTGCTGAAGAATGGTGTTAAGCCCCACAACAACAACAACAACAAATGCAGCTTGCGAAAACATTATCTACCATTCCAATATGTTATTGCAAGCAGCTGGACAACACTGATACAGTCATTGAACACAATTGCTTTGAGTTCAGATCTTGTACATTTCCATTCATTAGATAATGTGAATTGCACATATTGGTTTTATGCATATAGGTCACTCAGAAACTGGTTTGTATACATTTTCATGGGCATCCAATCAACACGAGGAGCTCTAAAAATCCAGCAATCTGATTGGATAAGGTTAACAAAGCCAGTTATGTCATATATGAGTTGTTGAACCTTTTATGTAAATGTGGAAATATGTCCATGGATTGGGTGTTCATCTTGCATTTATTACAAGATCTGACAATTTTTTTTATAGAAAGTTAATTAATTCCAATTCATTCTGAAAATGGTGATTATTGTTTTCCAGATGAGACATCTGGATCTGAGAATGTGGAAGAAGGTTGTGATTCTTTAGGACTAAGACTGCCACTGCATAAGTTGATCACAGATCTAGAGCTACAGTGTCCATTATGCACTGTCAGATCTGAGTCTATGCTGTACATGATGTATTGGCAGATGTGGACTTGCATATTAGGGCTGTCATCGGGTACCCGGGTATCTGATCGTATAGAAAAACCTGGGTATTGAAACGTAAATGCTGGTGCCCATAAACAAATCGCCACACTCGCCAACCACTTCAACCAGGTGTTACGGTTATGGCTTAAATTAGAATCCAGATCCCTGCTTAATATAAATAAATAATACATCATAGCGTCTGTTTGGATTAATACAATTCATTGGCATTGTGCAACCGGACGAACTGTTATCCCCGAGGAATTATATACCATGATTAAAACAGCATTGTTCTACAGTTAATAAACCTGTAGAACAATATCTATTGAATGTAGGTGCTAAATGCTCGGTACATTGCGTGAAAGACACACAGGGCAAAATATCAATGTTCGTCTGAGTGATTGTGCCAATGAGTGGAACATTCCAATAAATAAAATAGCTGCTACAGTCCATGACAACGGATCGAATATGAATGCAGCCATGAACTTGCTGGATGACTGGCCAGATCAATTTTGCTTTGCGCAAACATTTCAATTGACAATTAGCGCTGGTTTAAAATTGAAATCCATAGCAGGAATGCTTAGTGCATCCAAGAGATTATCCGCACATTTCAAACGCAGTACAGTTGCAGCTTAGGCTTTGCTTAAAAACCAGAAAGCTCTTCAATATAATGACACCATTAACACCACTACGATTTCAGAAGTTATAATAGATTGTTCTACAAGGTAGAATTTGACTCTTGATATGTTGGAATGCCTCGTCAAATCATGGTGGGCGATCGGTGCAGTTATGTCTGACCCACAGGTAACAGTCCGCAGCATCGATTCTACATATGAAATGACGGACGAAAACTGGTCATTTGCTGAAGCTCTCATACCAATACTAAAGCCTTTTAAGCAAGTTACTATCATGTCATCTGGACAAAAGTATCCATCTTTCTCGTCTGTGTATGTGCATTTCTACATAATAATGAAAAACATTTCCGATTTAACACCAGATGACGCAGCTGCAATTAACGAATGGACTAAAACTATCACAAATGAACTTCAAACCCGCTATTATCCTATAGCTTCAGCTGCAGTTGTCGATCCGCGTTTTAAACTTTTAAAACATTTTAAAGAAGCACCACGACAAGAGAGTTGCACTGCTGTTAGACTGGAGTTGATGGCAGTAATAATCCCGGATCCACTAACTGTGTCACAAACTAATGATGCCAACACTGACAAAACGGATGAACCAAAATCAAAGAGACGGAGACTGAAAAATGCTGCAGAAAATAATATATTTGATGATCTCGCTTATCTGTGTGCCGAGGATGACAACAATTCATCAATAGACGAATTGTCAACATATCTTTCGGAGTCTCCACTTAATGTTAATGGTGACATTATTCGGTATTGGAGAGACAATACACCACGTTATCGCCCTTGCACTAAAGTATCTCTGTATTCCTGCGACATTGGTTCCATCAGAAAGTGCATTTTCGACTTTTGGACACGTTATAAACAAAAAACGTGCATCGCTGTCACCAGATACGCTCGATATGTTATTTGTTTTTAACAGAAACTGGGAAATGTGTTGCGAGCAATGATCATGCACTTGTTGATCATGACAGACTGGCATTATTGAGATTTGCTAAATTCTCATAAAAATAGAAACATTTACAAACATTATAATATCTAGTTTGAATTATTACTACTGTGTAGTGCATTCAGTTTGTGGTCTCCTCTCTCTCTCTCTCTCTCTCTCTCTCTCTCTCTCTCTCTCTCACACACACACACACACACACACACGCACACACACACAAACAATGACGGTTTTAACGCATTATTCATGACATGTGGTAAAGCTGCTTGAGCTACGTGAGTAAATTCAAAGCTGAGGTCAAAAGCCGATGACTAAAGGTGGTTTGTTCTAATAAGGACTTAAACTTTACAAAAAGGTGAGTGTTCGAAAGGATATAATACGGCTGATCACAGTGATCATTAAAAGTTGGATTATACCTACCATCATTGTACAAAGGTCATTCTAAACAAATTTATTAATTAATAGCGCGCGGTCAAATCATTAGCAGCTACATCGGTGTGGACGCATCAAACCGAGTAATGCATTACGCGGTTAGACTATATCGCCATACAAAATATTAAAGCAATGGAGACAACAATTAGTTGGTCTAAGGTGGTACTTGTCATTCATGTGCTCACGGGTACCTGGGTTGGTTTTTCATGATTTTTGTCAGCCCTACTACAGATCTGTGTCTATGTTGTACTGTATGTATTGGTAGATGTTTACCTAATCATGCTTATTATACACAGATAGATCTACACTGAGCATTTTACATTGAAAGATCGTTACTGTGTAGAATATGCTGGCAGATTTTGATCGACGTTTTACACTATAAACTGTCAGATCTATACTATACACTATATTCTGTCAGATATAGGTGTACACTATATATTTTACACTAGCAGGTCTAGGTCTACACTTAATATTCACGGGAAGCTCATGTTCTGCATTATATGCTGTCGGATTGGGTTATCATTGTATATTATACTATGACTGATAGAGATATATAATACTATATTTACTGCTTATTTACGGACGACAAAAAAATAATATCAACTTAAAACTTCTAGTCTTTTTATTCCATTATTCATTTGATTGACCCGTGATGGCATATATTTTTCATCACTTTTAGAACGAACAAATGATTTACCTTTTTAAAAGATATTTTTGAAACTTTAACTAATCTGCCTTGCCTGAAATTGTGTTTTGAATTAAGTGAGTCAGGCATGTAATATAAGCTGGAAGATACATTGCCAACATGGCAGAATTATTACATATATTTAGTAACAAAATACTTTAAATGCATATATTTAGTGATGTCATACTAAATGCTTGAAAATATGTTACACTGAAACGTTTGTACCGAAATCAATATGTCATATAACAATCTCGTAAGTTTTCAATTACCAGATATGTAATTTCGTTAGGTCTGATTGCCACCACGAAGGGTACAGACTTCTGGCTGTAATTGTATGCAAGAACCTGTAGACTTAAAAACACGGATTAATCCCGACTTATTCTTGAGGAGTATTGTTGAGTTATATCTGGACTTTTAATTTACTACTCTGGTGCAAGAACATGTCCAGTTGAAACAGTAAACAGTAACACAGGATTATATTCTCTTATCAAATAGTTGGTGCATTTTGTCTATAGAGTGTGCAGTTTGATATTTGTGATATTATAACATATCACTTTATGTGATTCTAATTGGTCCAAATAAGTCCATGAAGATATTGTGTATTATCCTCTTTACTGATTGGCTGTAATTGTGGGAAAATATTGTTAACCCCTCCATCTGGAATACTTAGTTTTCAATTAACATTGTAGAAGTAACTCAACTCGCAAACGAAAATTGAGGAAATATTACATTGGCTGTCTGAGTGTGGACTATTTACCCACACAAGGGTTTGTTTGTTATACCATGTATTAAAATATCATCATAAGCAAAATAGATTAAAACTCCAAGACAAGAAGTACAACAAGAAGAACATCTAAGAAGATTGTCCAGTTGATATCTGGTGGGGTTGGGGTGCTGTATAATTGGAGCACGAGATCCACACTATATGCAACAATGGTGCAGATGTTAACTTACAAAAGTAAATATACTTATCTCTGTTAACAGAAGAATGACGAAATGAACTGGTCAATCAACTGACAGAACTTCATCCAACCAAATCATACTTATGCAGTAAATGTGTGATGCAAATCTGACTCAAAAAGAGATTTGTGTACATATTCTTTGCAGTATGCTATTCCAAGCAAATACTGCAAATAACCAGTCACAAATACAGTATAGAAAATTAGGGAAATTCTGCATCCATTAATCCTATTTTACATGAAAATTACAACAATGAAATGTTTAGTTGTGGAAGTGAATTTAGGGGTAAACAGTATTCATAAACCTACTGAATAGCATGTCCGACAGTATGACATTACCTATGTTGATCATTCTGTTGTGAAAAATGATTTTGTTGTTATAAAATAGTATGTTTATTCATATTGACATGTGTTATTTGATTTATTGCTTGTAAAGGAGTTCAAACTTCTTTTGATAATTCAACTTTGTTTGGGACTATATTTTATGCACAGCAAACGAAAGGTGCAATGTCTGTCAGAATGAATAAAATTATTCATTCTTTCTATCTAAATAATTTCTAACCAATGTGATAAATTGAATCTCAACTAGGTAATGTTTTAATATTGAATTTATGAACCTTGCTGAAAACTGTCCAGCTTTGCAAGCCATGACTCACAAAAGCTGGACATTATTCAACTTGTTTCATAAATTCATTAGGAAATCTTTACCCATCTGAGACCTCTGTTTATTCACATGGATTATACTTTTATTTTGGAGTAAATCATTTTGAGATGAACTCAAATTTATAACTGGTGATGATTTATCCCCAAATTAGTGTATATAAGAAGTAAGGAAAAGCATTGGGCAAGCATATTGACAATGTCTTTTTACTTCACACAAAGAAATATGAAATATCATGTTTATTTAGTTTATGGTACTGTAATTCTTTTAAATATTTTGACATGTTTGCAAATTCCCCGATGATGAAAAGATACTGAACTTCCAAGTATCAGGAATTTTAACTACATGCTATTTTAGATACAAACATTTTTTATCAGCTCCTTGCTTAAAGTCTTTGGATTTATCTGAGGAAGGCATGTGTACTAATGAGATATTGCTATATCCATAAAATGTAGTCCTAAAAAATGCATAATTCAGAATTTCATGGCCATAGCAGGTAGCAATAGTAAAACTTGTTCTCAACTAAAAAGTTTGACTTCAAAACTGGCGAATGTCGAATGCCTGGAGAGTGACAGAGATATTTTGCTATGTGCAAATGGATGGTTTAAACGGAATGAAATGGATTAAATCAGGGATCTTGAAAAGTAGCTGGATAAGTAACATCATAGCTTAAAAGTCCATAGGGAGGAAACTTATCGATTGTATAACAGGATATAGTCTATGATGTATTAACTGTGGATAAAACTGTAGGATGAGAGATGACGTTGACTAAATATTTAGATTAATTTCATGGATTATTTGCTGGGCAGTATGCTAGAGGATGACATAGTGGAAATTTCTTAGCAATTGCAGACATTTTTTAAAATATATTTTCCAATATTGATCCTCAATTCCATTTTATTTAGATAAACTCAAACCCTTTATCATATTTATCATAAATATTGTACTCCCCATGGAGATTATCAGTATTTTTATTAAACCTTGAGAAAACCTTAATATGAACTACAAATTTCAAAATATAATTTCATTTCTAACCTGTATTTAGTAGTTTAAGACAGTATCTGTGTCTGTGATATATTCTAGTTTATAGTGAACATTTAAAAGCCTTTCATAAAAAAGAAGAAAGTACTTCACTTTATTTATTCCAGAAATTTAACTTAATATTTAACAGTAGATTTATGTTATAATATAAACACTGATCCTTAAATACAGACACTGTTCTGTAAATACAGACTTCATTTTAGAATTGTTGATGTTTCCTGTTACTCATGGCACAGTAATTTGAGCTTGAGTTAGGCTTAGTTTCTCTAGGTTGTGTGCTTCTATTATCTCAGCATTTCTAATGCTATCTCAAAGTGATGTAACATGGACAAAAATATGTATCATGAGGAGTATTGCAGTTTAAGTAAAAACCAGGTCACTTTGACCGGTCTTTAAATACAGTGCCCACCATTAACTTTTTAAAGCTCAGATTTTCAGAAACTAGATCTTGCAGAGTGTGTGTGTGTCTTTGTGTGTATGTATGTATGTATGTATGTATGTATGTATGTATGTATGTATGTATGTATGTATGTATGTATGTATGTATGTATGTATGTATGTATGTATGCATGTATGCATACATGCAAGCATGTATGTATGTATGTATGTATGTATGTATGTATGTATGTATGTATGTATGTATGTATGTATGTATGTATGTATGTATGTGGTCCTAAATGCACATCAGCACCATCTTCACTACACAGTGTCATTAGAAATGTTTAGAAACAAAGGTAAAAATAGCTCAAATCCTGAAAATTCAGAGTCACATTGTGTTATATGAACCACACATTATTTTATAAAACACCAGACCTTTCAACAAGAATATAATCATGGGATGGATCTAGTCCAACTGTGTTTGTAACATATTCTAGTGTATCACATCAAGGTATAGTGAACATTTAAAAGCTTTACAAAAAGAAGAAGAAAGTACTTCACTTTAATTATTCCAGGAATTTAACTTAATATTCAACAGTAGTTTTATTTTATAATATAAACACTGTTCTGTAAATACAGACTTTCTTTTATATTTGTTGATTTTTCCTGTTACTTATGGCACAGTGATTTGAGCTTGAGTTAGGTTTAGTTTCTCTAGGTTCATTCTTCCAATAGCTCAGTGTTTTTAATGCTATCTCACAGAGATGTAACATGGACAAAAATTTGTATCATGAGGAGTATTACAGTTTAAGTAAAAACCAGGTCACTATGACCTGTCTTTAACTACAGTGCCCACCATTAACCTTTTAAAGCTCAGATTTTCAAAAACTAGATCTTGTCATTAGAAATGTTTAGATACAAAGGTAAAAAGAGCTCAAATCCTGAAAATTCTGTCACATTTTCTTATATGAACTACACATTGTTTTATAAAACACAAGACCTTTTAACTAGAATATCATCATGGGATGCATCTAGACCAAAAGGATGTCTCAATTAGTGGCTAGTACAACTTTCATTAAGGTGCATCAGGACTAATAAAAAAGATGCTTCATGTGGTGTTCAAAATTCTTGAATTGAAACTAAGTCACCGTGACCTGTATTTTATGTTTTAGTGATCTGCATTAATTTCATCTTTGTGTTTAGCTGAGTTTCTTAGAAATGTTTTGCAGAATATTAGTTAAATACAATCTATCATAAAAAGTGCTAAACTACACCACTTTGACAAAATAAAATTTGATGGACATTGTTGTGTTTATATTAAACTGAATGAATGTTTTTGTTGCAAAAGGCAATTCTGTTGAACAGATGAGACGTTAAGACAAAACAAATGCTTAGCCAACCAATGCTGTAGTTGTGTTTTTGCCACTTCAGTGGAACATCAGAAACACAGGTTAAAAGACAGCATTTATTTTTTTAAAGATATCTATGTTAGTATTCGTTTTTTAACAGTTTCAGGACATAAGACTAGCAAATTGATCATACACTATATATTGTTTTTAATAAATATGAAGCCTTGTCCTTTGTTATTTAGGAAATATTCGTGATTTCACTGACCACTTAATTCAGGCCAGAAAAGAGGCAGAGGAAGAAGGCAAAGAGGACATTCTGGAACAACTAACAGAAACTCATCTAATTCAAACGTTATTGGATATTTTCCAAGGTATGGAATCCTTATGTTTGTAACAGCTTTAGCTTCATATATCTAACTCAACTGCACAAGTGTACAGATATTGAAGGAAAGAAACTACACAATGTAGTATATCTTCTAATTCATTTGTTTGTTTTTTTAACTGAACTTAAAAAAAGTGAGGATTTTAGAGCTAGGTTTCCTTCCAGTGATCACACAGGCATGCTATGATGGATATCGAACCTACAACCCTTGGTTTATTAGTATGATGCTTTATCACTTGAGTTAGCATGGCTCCCTGATATATCTTCTGAATCACTGCTGTATAACGCTTAGCAGTATATTTAGGCTGTATATCCCAAACTATACCGGATCAGTCAAACCTGTTCTAATTATCACCTTTACACAGAGGTCAACTGTTTACAGTGTCCATTATTGGTTTCTCCTGGCAAATTTCTAATTTGAATGTCCTATATGTAATGGTCACCAACCACATGCTGAAAGTGTTACCGAAATAATGTTTTCTCCCTGCCTTAAGTGGTCACTAAAGCATATCTGTATTGATTGTTCACTCTATGCAAACTGAATATTTATACCATTCAAAGGCACTTTTTAGTTAAAGGAATATTATGGGAATCTGTGATCAGACATTTCTTATATCACATGTATTCATAACTCCAGCCACATTGACAGAATAACTCAAATATATCAACATGTCCAATTAAAAGCAAGACAGTTTTGATCATAAAAGTAGAGGGCTGAAGTGAACAAATTCGTTTGCTGGGTCGCGAGGCAAGTACTTGTGATTTTTTTGTTTTTATATTGGTGATTCAAGCAACATACTAATACAGATATTGTCTTTACGGCATGAAGAAACTTAGACTGGAGTATATTTTTAAGTCAGTGATTATGTCTTATTGGCTGGATTAAACTGGGCAGAATACAATAATCTTGAGTGGAACATAAATTTGGGAGAGTACAACATATACTCATAATTATAATGTTTTTGTATAGTGCTTATAAATCAATCTTGATAAGAGTAATAACACTTATGTGTAAATATGGATATTTTTGACAGGGTTTGTTTCAAAAACAATTTTTAAAAATTAATCTCTATGTTCAGGAGTCAGTTATGTGCAATGGCCAGTTTTGTCTCTTCCAATGAGTGCTAGCTAGTGACAAGTTTGACTGTTTATGTTTGGATTGTTCCAGGACCTGGGAAGGATCTTGCTTAAAGACCTTAATAACATAGCAGCCTTTAACTCAGACAGCATTTGATTTATTCTTTCTGCTAAATATTGTCTTCCATATCAAAATGTATATTGACAGATTTTTATGTCCACAGAAATATTAGTGTGAATTTATAAAACTCTGATATGTAATTCCATCTCTTTTAGCTGGCATTGATACAACTCGACTGACCTTGCGCTTTGCCTTGTTTCACATGGCACAGTACCCAAACATACAGGAAAAGGTTCATAAGGAGATTAATGAGGCAGTGAGTGAGTATCAGAAATCATACAAGACGAATGTCACAAATCTCCATGCTTTTACTTCAAAAATCTCTCCCTCCTCCCAGTGTTCAGCCCTAAACTCAGTTAGTGACTCATGCAACGTAATTCAAGATTTTTCTCAGATATATAATACATCTTTCAGTTATGTATACATTATGATTGAAGTTTTGTTGGAAGATATTTGAAAATAACATTGTAATTAAACATGTTAGGAATCTTACCTTTTTACCCCAGCCACCCACCCCTGTTGCAGGCAGGGGACAGGGAATATCCAAACATGGCATTAATTGTTTATATCGTCACTGCATGGGCAGAATAACTTTTGAATGAGATTTGGCAATGGACGCATGATAAATAGACATATACATGACATCAAAGTATCCAATACATCTTTTTTAAACACGAGAAGGTAAAAATCTTGGCATCACATTGAAAACATGCTTAATTGGTAACTCTTTGATTTGGGTTTGTATCCACACATACCATTGGTAAAATCATTGAAATTTGACTGTTATTTTTTAGTCATTCTTGTATCAGTCTTTCAATCTGCAATTGCTTTACAAATGCTGTAATATGAGTGAAAGATAAATGCACCAGAAACATTATGATGATATTAATGTATGTTATGAAGGCTGTATGAATGTAGGTCATGTGACTTCATTGTGTCCCTATTATTGTGCAGATGTTATGTAGACACAGGGTATAATTAATGTTGTATTAAACAGTCATGAATAATAACCTGCATTAATTTGTGTGTGGGTCTGTTTGATGTGTATACAATAGATTATGTGTGCGTGTTTGTTGTGTATAATAGAGATTCCTTATGTCTGTTTGATGTGTATACCAGACATTATGTGTGTCTATTTCGATGTGTATACTAATGATTCTGTTTGTCTGTTTGATGTGTATACAAGATTATGTGTGTCTATTTTGATGTGTTTAATTAAGATTGTTTGTCAGTTTGATGTGTATACAATAGTATGTGTGTCTGTTTGATGTGTATACAAGAGATTCTTTGTCTGTTTGATGTGTATACAACAGATTCTGTGTGTATTTTATGTATATACTAGAGATTTTGTGTCTGATGTATACACTAGAGATTCTCTGTATCTGTTTAATGTGTATACAAGAGATGAAGTTTGTATGTTTTGATGTGTATACATGTGATTATGTGACTGTTTCACGTCTATTCTAGAGTCTATTATTCTATGTCTAAAATGTATACAAGAGATTATGTGTGTCAGTCTGATGTGTAAACTAGAGATTAGGTGTGTCTGTTTCATGTATGTGTTCTACAATCTGTGTCTGATATGTATACAAGAAACTGTGTCTCTTTGATGTCTATACAAGAGAATCTATGTGTCTGTTTAATGTGTGTACTAAGGACTATATGTGTCTGTTTGATGTGTAAGCTAGAGACTGTGTGTCTGATGTGTATGTGTAGATTCTTTGTATCTGTTTGATGTATAATCTAGCAACTGTGTCTGTTTGATGTGTATATGAGAGCTTTCTTGCATCTAATGCAGAAACTAGAGATTCTGTGTATGTTTGTTGAATATATAGAGATTATGTGTGTCTAATGTCTGGTGTAATTTAAAAAGATTAATAGTGTCTGTTGGATAATTAGAAATTCAATATATCACATGTCATCGTTGCAAATTTTAAACTGTTCACTCATACTCCCCATTTGGACCTTTTCGGTGACCTAGTGGTAGAGCGTCCACGTCGGATGTTGGAGGTTACTGGTTCAAATCCTGGTAGAATTATACCAAAGACTTCTAAAAATGTTACAAATAGCTGCCTCGCTTGGCACTCAGGATTAAGATGTTAGTGTTAGGATTGGTCGCCTTGGTGTCTGCATGATGTGACTGGGTGGGACATCTTGCTATATGTCTGTACATGCCAGAATTAAACATCATCATAAACTTTCACACTGCAGACATTGTAGCGATATGACTGAAAAATTGTTAAAACTACTTTAAAAGTCTAAATCACTTACACATAGCCACACAAACAACCTGTATTGTATATTTTCATTTGCAAAATTAATTTGTTAATATAGTACTAGAACAGATTATCTGTCAATGAAGGTTTTGGTAAATAAAGTAAAATCTGTCTTAAAGGACCAGGTTCTTCATGTACAGATTTATTTATTATATCGTATTATGACCTGTTATGAGTGACCATCTTTCACAAAAGACTTATGTTATGGCAAAAGGAGTGGTCTTTCAAATCAAGTTCCACTGTAATTTCATGTGTCTACAACGTAAAACATTAACAAGTACAGAAGACTCGCCAAGAGAAAATTTGAATTTTATGTTTATCTTTTATATTTATATTTAATCGTTATAGATAGGATGTGCCATCATCATCATCATAAGTCATACATAAAAAGAGTCAATTGACTGGCACATTATAGTCTATGTGTGCTACCATGACAACCTCATATGGTGTTTAATCATTGGCTAATCTGCCTTATTTTTTATTTATTTATTTTTAAATATTGACCCATAATAAGTTGATCATAGGTTGGGTAAGGGTAACATCCTTAGTCCATGGTTCAATAAATATAGTGTAGTGAAACAAAATAATAAATATACACCCATGCGAGTACACATGCACACATTTATGTATTACACAGTCTCTATATGACCGTAACAAATATATAGCATCTAGGTGACATTCTGTACACCATAGACATGATGTTATTTAACTCGCATTTCCCGTAAAAACATCATTCTTAGTTACTGTGGAATAATGGTTTCTTAATCAGGTTCACATAACTCTGTTACAGTAGACTAACAAATTTTGCGTTTAATTACAAGAGGATACATTGCATTTAAGATGATAACACTTAAAAGGAACTAACAGATAGAACCAGGGAAACAAATTTAATCTGTTAAAAAGTTATTTTAACGTTTTTTATTTATTAAAGTACTCACTATACTGGGCATAAGTGACATTTTCCTCAATCAAAATGACCTTGAATACTGTTTGAAAAGAAAATGTAACAGATTATATGACTTCTTATTAAAAGTCATTATTTCATAAATTTGATTAAAATTTCTAGGTTCTATCTACTGTTTTCGACCATACACAAGCAATATATCAAAAGGTTTTGTTACCAGTTTTGATCACGATTTTCTAAAAATTCAGCAAATAGGGATACTTTTATTTGTATTTTCTGGTTTGAAAAATGGGATCCATGTCTGACCCTGCATTATAAGTGGGTTTGGAAATTGTCAGTGCACAAGTTATCACAGGAGTGGTGTATCATACACTTTATTATCGGATTCAAAATATACATATACTAAAAATACTGTGAGTGGTAGTTATTGTTGAATCGTTTGTAACCCAATGCATATCTAGATACATACATATACTCACACATACATAAACATACATACTGACCGCTCTGGTGGCCTAGTGGTTAGAGCATCCACCTCGGATGCATGAGGTTGTGGATTCGGCCAATTTATACCAAAAGTTTCTAAAAATTATACCAACAGCTGCCTTGCTAGGCATAATGCCCCAGTTCTAAATATCCCTTTAAACTGTCACACTGCAGACATTGTAAAAGCATGACTGAAAAATTGTTAAAGCTATGTTAAAAATCTAAATCACACACATACACATACAAAATTAGATTCACATACTGTTATAACTGTCAAACTAACCATATTTGACTAGGTAGAGTGATAATAAGGCAGCCAATTACATTTACTTATTATTATCTACTTTACAATACTTAGCCACAGTTGAACTAATACTCATATTTTCTGTTATAATTTCAATCACCAAGACTAGCAAAAATTTAGTGGACTAATGAAGATCTTCTCTTGCACAAAGAGTATGTCTTAGAGCAACCATCTACCTTCCCCAAATTTTCCTAAGGTGCAAGATAAATAAGATTTTGAAAAAAAGCATGAGCAAGAATTTTGCTTAGCTAAATGAATGAAACAATAAAAAAAGCATGTTTTTTTAAAAATAGGTGAAATATAAACCTGAAATATCATTGCTGGCTCAATAAGGTACATCTAGTTTTGATTATATTTCTGCAATATTTATAATTAATTATGTTTTTGATTCATTGATAAACAACAGCTTTTTATAATTTGATACTTTAAGATGTATCGTGATATTTATAATAATAATTATAATATGTTGTTTGCACAATGTATAGGAACGTCATATACAAAATGCAAAACTCGGCGCAATCTTAACAAAATAAGGACAAATATACAAAGATCACAGTTCTTTGAACACGCTGAAAGCTGGAGAAGAGACAAAAGTGTAATGATACCATTTATTCATACATAACAGGTCAAATCTGAGACTCATCCCTGACCTTGTCTTGGCATAGACGTGGCAGTTAAAGTATCAGGCGGATTTTTGAATGCCTATTAATGAGACCCGTGTATTGTATGCTTGGGTGATATCTTCAGTCATTCTTATGGAATATTTCTCTTTCAGTTTGTTTTTGCAATTAATTTGTCCTTTATGATGGATATTTGGCCTCAGAAGTCATGAATTACACAATAATTAGGACTGGTTTTAGTAATCGTGTTAGTTCGGAATTTCTATCGATGGCAATTATGTCACCCTGATCCGTGTCCTTACCCGTAGGATCTTTATTGAACTGAACCATTTTGGTCTTTAAATTTTCCCGTCTCTCTAGTATATTAAATATTTTCACATTGTTCATTTCGATTTGATATCTGCATTGGTTCATTTGCCTGATATGCTGTAATTATGTTCACTTAATTAGTTCTTTCAAATTCACATCCTCAATTTTTTTAACTTTCTAATTTTTCTTTTAGTTCCTCATTTTCAGATAATAAAGACTCTATCCTTTCTTGCATTTCTGTCATCCTATCTTTTATTTCTTGCTCCAGGTCTCTTCTCAAGTCTAGTTTCATTTTGGCCAACAGTAGAAACGCAATGCCTGAAACTACGCTATGTTGTAACCAATAAGTTGATGTCTACTTTTGTAACAGACTCTTTAGAGGTTTATTTAATATCTTGCCATTCTCTATGGATTTGGTAAACACTTCTCAGTTCCTCAGCATCCATAATTACGTCTGAGTCTTGAGCTGCACTGGATTTTGAGTTATTTCTTGACATGTTTTGGAGTTTTGAACGTTCTTGGCTTTGCCCTGCAGACTTGATTGAGGGCGGTGTTAACTGTTTTCATATTACTCATGGTGCTGATATTAGAGTTGCATAGTGTTGCATAGAGTTGCATAGTGTTGCATAGAGTTGCATAGTGTTGCATAGTGTTGCATAGTGTAGCATAGTGGATCAGGATGCTTATAACCCAGATGTATGAATGTCTACAGCAAGCACACAAATAAAATAATGGGTCATCTCAAATAGTCAGTGCATGTCCTTAAACATCATAGAATAAACAATAACAAAACTTTTTCATAGACTATAAAGATAAGGTTTTCCTTTTAAATCACATAGTCATCAGGAATTATAAGTACACATATCCTATGAGAAAACATTGTAACACTAATATATCTAACCAGAATTACTCCATCACATTTGTTACTTACAGAAAAACTTCAACACTTAAGAGAGTTTTACACTAGCCGCTAGCTCTAGCATCCATCTTGAATTCCACTTTAATTTGATCCCCATAGAGGACTGAAAGGTCTTTCAACAGAAAATGAAATATATTGTATTCAGCCAATTTCATACTATGAATTTTCTCCTTCAAATACGTTCACATTACAATAGCCTTTTGCCTCTTGAATCACAGCTCTACTAAAAGATGTAAATCATCTTATGGTATCTATTGTTAGATAGGCAAAGGGCAGTAACACTTGCCTACTACCTCCACTTGATGCCACCAGGTGTTACCAGGTTTGGCTTCATTGTTGTGCAGTGCATATGCAGTGCTATAGCCTCTGATAATCCAGCCTTTCACGTCTTAGTATAGAGTCCATCCATCAAATATTTTGGATTTATTCATTTCCTTCATGTCTTTTATATTAGTGTTCAATATCATCCAAATTTCTGACTGATTTTCTCTTATTGTGGGACTTCGTCTATAAGACCATGTTCCAATATGCTATCGTCAACCTCCACAAGGTCATTCTGTGTTGAGTATGAATAGGGCTATTTTGCTCATGCCATTCATTGTGCTGCCTGATATTTAAGATGATATAGTTAATTTTTACGCTGTTTTGATAGTCTCATGGTTTACTAATTTTAAGTCCATTAGGGTCTTAGAATAATGTCATGATACTTTCAATTATTGGTCTGTGAAGACAGTGTCTTTAATGTTGTATTAATTTCAAACATTATTATTTTTTAATATTTGTGACAATATTGTTTTTTTTTCAGGTTGTGATGGTCTAGTGGTTGATTAATGTTACATCCAGAAGGGATTTAAATAATGATATGACACTTTTATTATCAGTCAGTTTAGATAGTGTCTTCTAGCATTTTGATAATTTCAGCACATTATTTCTGCATTAATTTGTTATTTTCTTTTATCTTGTATTATTTGGGCCATGTCTTCAGAATGCATGAAATGTAACAGACATAAGGTCAGGGAGGATGTTCATTTCCCCATCATTGCATGCACAAAGTGCACATTTCAATCAGCTTGCAAAATATGCAGTGTTTGGTTGGAAAATACCTGGCATGTTGTACTTAAGAAAGTGACAAAGAGGAAAGAGAGTCGGTCGAGGTCACTGCATGATACCTCTGACATTCTTAATGTCCACCCCAAATCAGACTCCATGGCAAGGCTTGTGGGGATGCTGAGGTTCACCCAATATGCTAAAGTTTGTGGCATGGAACTAATATATACTGCTATATCAGGGGATGTAGAGGATGATGGAGTGAGACAACCCAGTACTGGATAAGATTTTGCACTTGATACAGCACAAAAAGACCCAACTCCATCAATCTAAGCTCATCATCCCTCTCTTCCCATCTGTTGCTCCCATGGATACTTTAGGGGATTATTCTTCCCATTTTAGGCAGCCTAGATAAGGCAAGCCTTCTTACGCTTCATAACATGGCCAATTTGGCTGGTAAGTTCAGATGCATGGGATTAAGGGTAGATCATTTAGAGCCAAATAATAAAAATATTACCGCACTGACACCAGTCGTCCACCTGACACTGGTAGCTGCCCCAACATAAAAAGCAATCCCGCTGTCCCAACTTGGATTCCTGTTGCTGGGAATGGGCCAACCAAACAGTTTTTATTGGGAGCTTAGTGATATACCCATCTTTCTTGCTGGGCAGCCAGCAATGTAGCATTATTTCAGTGGTACTTTCTGTGAGAAATCAACCCGTTCAGCCATGGCCTTTGGAGTGACTAGCACATGTGCTGGATGAGCTGACATATATATAGACCAAGTCCCTGGGGGAACCTAAAACCGCTTACACCAGTCTGCAGTACTGGATAGATCAATAGTGTCAATCCCAACAGAAAAAATTACTGTTAGATCATAGTTTTCTTGCTGCTTATCATCAAGGGAGAACTATTGTCTTGGACAGATACAACAGAGTGGGGTTGTCATTGCCACCCAGCATGTCTTTTGCCAAGTTTGGAGATGAGCTGTATAACTATCTGAGCACACTGTGACAAGCCACAGACAAACCCATCTTACACCTGCCTATGGAGCTAACCGAATTCATTTTTAAGCTGCCTTTGAGGAAATTGATCTGATGTTGGCCACTTCGGAATGACCTGATTCCACCTTTCAATGCTACAAAATCAAGGCTTTGGGGTGGAGAGTTGACTCTGTCTTTCTGTCCTTTTTCCAATCGGCAAAAATTAAGGAGATTAATTGCCTACATTCAATTAGAATTGGCAACATAGGCAACTCAAAAGTTGGAAAGCCTGATCCCAGTGAGCATCATCTCATACTATTATCTGATTCTTTCCAATGCCTTCAGTCTGGATCTTCCAGCATTAAATATGTTGGGTCCATTGTAACAAAGAGTTGATAAGAGTTTGTTCCATGCCACATCGAAGCTGGTTCAGAAAATAGTGATGATATCTTCTAAGGTAGATTTTGTCTAATTGGCAGTACTTCAACTTGTTGAATAATCAAATGATAGCTGTATGTGGGAGGTGATGGGTAGGTTCACTCATGTCCTTAATCGAGCAGCTTATCATACTATGGCCAAAGACTTGACAGCTTTGGCCAATCTTTATTTTATCCATCATGATGCATGTCTGTGGTTGGCACCACTTAAACCACACCATACGCTTGCCTTTCAGATGAATCTTAGAAGCTACCCCTCCAATTTGCTGTGCCCTCCCCTCGCACAGGCATTAGGACCATCAGACCTCACCTTCCAGAAATAGGGATCTCTTCAAGCATAACACCAGTTTCGGTCCGAACCCAATAACACGAGGCAACAATGTACTCAACATAGGGGACATTCATATAAAGGCAGAAAGAAAAAGACTTTTTACATCTTCAAGTCTCTCAACAACAAATATTGACATACTTCCCACAGCACATGTAGACAGGAATTGAGTGAAAAACATAATGACCAGGGTTTTACTAAAGGTTGTTCCTGATTTGAGCAACAAACGTCAGTCTAAGGCATATAATTAATTTGAGTCACCTCAAGCCATTTATTCTTCCAAAGTTCAAGATAGAGACGGTGAGGTTGATGCACCTCTCTGTCTGAAGGAGCGAGTATGCCATCAATCTCGACCTGACCAATTCATACTTTCACATTCTCATTCACCTCGTTTCATGCAAGTATCTTTGCTTCACTTATCAAGGTACAGACTGCCAATTTATAGTTCTTCCCTTTGGCTACAACATCGGTTTTAGAACGTTCACTCAGATAATGGATTGTGTCTGTTCCAAGAGCCGATTTTAACAGCGATTGCAGCCACATCCTTCAGAAACACATAAGTTCTACCCTGCTTCAAAGCATGAACACTCTTCATTCTCATCTACCTTATCTAGGGGAAAGTCCGATCTTCATCTGTCCCAGAACTTTGTCCATCTGCGTATGGAGTTTTTTATCAACTGGAATCTGGTGTGGCTCCCTCATGTCCACATCAACAAAATGATTGCACTGGGTGAGTCTGTTTCCGACAAACGTCAGATTTTAGCAAGAGAGTCCCAGCATCTTTTCAGTTCATTCAATGCTGCGATGGAGCTGATCACACTTGAGTGCCATTTTATGTGCATGTTGCAGTGCTACTTCTGACTCATTTTCGCTATTGTAAGATCCCCTCAATTAACTCATTTGGATCACATGAAATATTCAATCCTTCTTGCTTTTTATGTAGGCTGTCCAAGAGAATCTCACTGTAGAAGCCCCAAGCAGGAAAAACAGTCTGCAGCGATGCCAGTATGTATGGTTGGTGTGCCCACCTATTCCCAGACTTTACTGCTGTAGAGGAGCAGCCTTTACACATGTCCTAGAAATGAAGGTTGTCATAGAGGCCTTTTACTTCTGGGACAATAGACTCTCTTGAAAAATGCTCCTCATGATGTCCAACAATTCTCCTCAGATAAGGAAACACCAAATCACCCATCCTGTGTGTCCTACTCAGGCAGTTTCTACACTGATGTGAAATCTCTGTATCCATATTTAAGTCAGACACACCATGTTCAGGAGGTCCTTCACACAGAATGGTTTCTCAAGACCTAAATCTTTGTCTGGATTTGCACCCTCTTGGGACATCCAATGATTGATCTTTTTGGGACAAGGTGTAACCACAAGTTGCTCACTTTCATCTCATTTTCCAGACTTGGAGTCCTAAGTCATTGAAACAATGTCAATCAGTTGGGAATGGTTTGGGGCTTTTGCCTACCCTCCCACAGTCCTCATACCACATACAACTCGGAAGTTATAGGGTAGGAATTGTAAGATGATTCTCTTCACCCCAGGTTAAAAAAATCCTGAGTCACCGATCCAGTGACTGATCTACATAGGAAAATCCCCACCAATCAGAATTTCCTCATGCAGCCGCAGTTGAGGTTGTTCTATCGCTGCCCATCATCTTTTTCTAGATGCTTGACTCTTATAAGGTCAGTCTTGCAGGTCAAACAATTCAAACTTTCAAATGCAGAGAGATGCTCAAAAACAAGAAAGCATTTCACTGAAGTGCATGAGGGAAAGTGGCATGTGTTTAGGAAAAGGGTGGGAAGCCCATAACATTGTCCCATTGCATGCCTTTGTCCTTCATTTCACTGACTTTTCTATGTGGCTCTTTGAGGAGAAACAGGAGACTCAAATAACTATCAAAAGCTATTGATCTATGATTTTGGACACATTATGTCATCATGGCAGATGTAACATTGCGCATGATAAAGATCTCTCAGATCCGTTAGGTGATATTGATCCACAGTGACTAAAATCCATTACATTATTTCAAAATGGAATTTATCATTGGCTTTAACTTGGCTCAACTCTAGCAACTTTACTGGAGATGTACAGAGGAAAGTTGTGGCTTACACAAATGTCACTTTCTCCTAGTCAAGATTGAAAAACAAAACATCACTGCTAAAGCCCTTGCTTTTTGGTTGTTGTGGCTTATATGTCAGGTGTACTCTGTGAGATTTTTCTAGATCCGAGTTGCCACATGAGGATTACAGCTCATGCAATCAGAGCCATTTCTGTGAAACTTGCTTTTGAATGCAGCTTTTCAATCCAAAACATTATAGAAGCTGTTTCCTGGCAGGCAGTGTCAACCTTCTTGGATTTCTTCCTCAAAGATTTAGCATCACAGAGACAAACATTGGATCTCATAGAGTTAGTGGCAGCAGCATAGACAGCCACCAGACCCAGCTAGATCAGTCAACACAGCCTGTTATCTTAGCTGGATTCACCGGTGAAAATTTTGGTAGTAGAGATGACCTCAACTTCATATTCTCAGCCATATATATATGAGTCACAGGTCAAGGGATTTTGGGCTGTGTCACATGGGTCATTGGAAAAAAGGTTATTGTTCACATGGGTTTCCAGACACTCATCTCCAAAGATATCAAAAGTATATGCTATAAGCTCACCATCTCTTCCTCCAATTACTTATTCACCAAGCATAATGTCATTGAAAACATATTCCAAGGACAAAGCAAGCCTAACATTAATGTGGTTAAGGAACACTATTTCAGGAGAAAACAGTTTTTTAAAAGTAAGTTATGTTTTTCCGAGAATTCTTACCAAATCACATTGCTTAAAAGCTCCAACAACCACCCCACCATGTGAGCATCTGAATTAAAGTCTTGCCTAACAAGAACTGGTGACACCTGGTGGTATTAAGAGAAGGTAGTTACTGTTCTTTGTCTATCAACAGCATAAGATGCATTTTAGTTCTAAGGGCTGGATTTTTGAGGAGCAGGCTAATATTTCTAATGTAATGTGCTTAGGTAAGTATTCTGGGAAAAACATAATTTACTTAAAAATGTGCTTTCTTGTTAAAATTACACATCATAGTGAACATATATGCCTTGGAAAATCTGTAGACTGTTCCAAAGAATTAACAGTCATTATTTGCAAATGACTTGAAGTTCTCAAAAATGATATTTTTTTTCTTTTCTTTTTTCTCTGAATATAGTATTCTGAGACAGTGTACTGCAATGTTCTGGGACAGTGTAATTGATGTGATGTGATTTTTAACACAAATGACTAACATTCACCATTTTCTTTACAGAAGTCTATGAAATAATGAATTGACTATTTGTACTGCTTGAATTATAAGCATTAATAGAGATATGCCAACACAATCAGAGTCTATATAATAATATATTTATGGAAGCCAACAATTTTATTGTGAGTGAATATGATGCTGTAAGTGTATGTGAAAACAAAAAAAAATACATAACAGAACAGCCATTCATTAAGAGAAAAATTATTTGTTCATTCCTTACTTTGCGATTTTATTATTTGCAGGTGGTGGAAGATTGCCTGGCATGGCAGACAGGGTAAATCTAGGATACACTGAGGCTGTACTGCATGAGAGTATGAGACTGGCACCGGTGGCACCAACAGGGCTACCCCACGTTGCAACCTGTGCAACAAAGATTGGTATGTGAACCTATCTCTTACCTAATGTATACAAGATATCTGGACATTAAAAAGTGATTACTTTTTCTTTCTCTGGATTATTTTTTTGCCAATGAAAATGTTCATTCTTGCCAAATATATTTTCCTGAAAATTAATATTTTTATTGTGAGGACATTATATTAATTTACTAGATAAAGAGTACAGTGCTGATTGGAAGTGGTCCGATTAAGCTTGGGTGTATTAAATATTTGCCTTCCAATGATAATGTTTTAGCATCATTTCTTTCACAAATAAAGGTTTCAGGTGTTTGTTTTCTTTGATATTTGTTTATATAAGACTATACTTGAGTTCTGGGTGGCTGAGTGGTTTAAATTTAAGTACTCACCTTTATTAATTAGTGCCTTCTCACCTCTGTCCACATTGGTTCAAGTCTGGGTTTTGACCAATGTAAGTATGTGAGAAAGCCAGTATCTTTCCATGAGTCAGTGGTTCTTACTGGGGGTTTTCTGAGTTCTTCTTCACCAGTTATACTGGCCACCATGTATAGCCTATATGGTGCTAAGAAATGGTATTAAACTTAAAACAACAACACCAACAAAACTGTATCCATCTTTTTATTGGGTACATCTACTACTGTTAGTGATAGGCCTTAAATAATATAATTTCTTTCATTATCGTAACTCTAGGTAGTAATAAAATCATCGGATTAAAGTAAGTCTCAGTCACAGGTTCACAAACTTTAGAAAATAACATGTTAATTTTATTAATAAAATCATCTAATTAAAACCCCAAAAGCCTCAGTCATACTGATTAATGCCCAACAAGTCTCAGTTATACTGATTAAGGTCAAGCAAGTCTCAGTTGTACTGATTAAGGCCAAACAAGTCTTAATTGTACTGATTAAAATGCAGTAAAGCTGAGAAAGTCTGTTGTACTGATCAGAGTTTAACTAGTCTCTTCATACTGATTAAATCCCAACCAGTGTCAGTCATTCAGGTCAAAACCCAACAACTTGACACTTACTGATTAAATCCTAACAAGTGTCAGTCATACTGATTAAATCAAAACAAGTGCCAGTCACTCAGGTCAAACCCAACAACTTGACACTTACTGATTAAAGCCCAACAAGTGTCAGTCATTAAGGTCAAAACCCATCAACTTGACAATTACGATTAAATCCCAACAAGTCTCAGTCATACTGATCAAAACCCAGTGAGTCACACTCACAGCTTAAAGTTTTTTTACAACTTTGATCCATGTTATAATAATGCATGCAAACTTCTGATTGGAACGAGTTCTGATAATTTTGATTGTTTCATGATATTAATTAAGCCTGGCATTGACAACAGATTTACTGAATTGGTTTACATACAAATAATTGTACAGTCTGTGTAAGTCTGAAATATTATCCATATTATACTTTTAAATTCATTAAACCAGTCTCATCAATACAACTCCAAATACAGCAATGACTGCACTGTATACATGATGGAATTGGCTTTGCAAAACAATATCACTGAAATTAGTGTATGTGTATATATATATATATATATATATATATATATATATATATATATATATATATATATATATATATATATATCACAGTCTGTACACTTCGCCTACAGTGTGTGTGTAGTTTCATATTTTTTTATATTTTATGTGTGAACATATTACTTTATATGATTTTTGATTGGTCCAAAAAAGCCCAAGAAATTATTGTGCAGTATTTTCTTTACTGATTGGCTGGGATCCTGGGGAAACGTTTTTAATCCCACCTTCTGGAATCTTTTGTTTTGAATTAACATTTTTTGGTGGCCATTTTTTAACTTGACTTGCAAAAGGACATTAATAAAAAATTATTTACGCTGTCTTAATATGGATATGTTATCCCCACAGTGGTTTGTTATGTCATGTTTAAAAATATCATCATAAGAATAAATGGCATAAAACTGCAAGTCAAGAACAACAATAAGAACTAAAACTAAGGGTATTGCTTATTTGATAGCAGGTGGCAGGAAGATGGGACAGTATATCTGTAACATAGATAGAATCTGTAACAGAATTGAAACCGAGTGGGATTTCTCTGTTTGGAGTAAATGAATAACAACAAACACAAAGCGATGTATGATTGGAATTTATAAAATAAAATACTAGACATATATGTGAATATAAAACACACACAACACTACTATCATAAAACTGATGAAATTTATCCTACATACACTCATGAAATGATAAAGAAAAAAAAGTACAACAATATAATTCATTGACCTCTAGCCTAAAACAAATATACCACATATTATGGAAATGAGAAGTGACAAATGAAAAATGAGATTCAGCTAATCTCTTGTTTGCATTAATCTTTGAGATTCACAAAATCTCTTGACACAAAGGAAAATGAGCAATACTCATAAATGTTACTTCTATTCAACTAAATCCTGCGTTCAACACAAATAGATGAACACAAATAGATAAGCGTGTATTACTGTAAACTGGAATTCACTTGATAAACTGTGACTCTTTAGTTTATAAAATATACAAACTGGAATCTGCAGATTTACTGGATCCATTTCTTATCAATCCACCGATCCACATTAATAAATTATTGAATCCCATATTTGCATTCATTTACATGCATACATATCTTCATACCTAAACATACATGGCATGCTGCAATTCAGATAGCTACATCCAATCCAACCACGGATAGCTATAGTCAGCTCTCATTGGACACTGAATCTCCCATGGCATTTTGTCAGCTCCAATAAGACTCCATCAGCCCATAAATGTCCAATATTGTCCACTAAGCTTCCTTAATGTCCATTAAGCTTCCATAGTGCCCAATAATGCCCAACAGTGTCCAACAGGCCACAATAGTATCCAACAGGTTACAATAGCTCCCATAATATACAGTAGTATCACGTAGTCTGCAATAGCTCCCATAATCTACAATAGGCTCCATTAGTCTATCATAGGCTAAAATAAAACCAAACTATTTATTGCTAAAACTGCAATAACAAAGCAAGCACTGCAAAACAAAACTTTATCACCCACCTAACAAAAATCTAGTTATGGTCAAATGTTCATTTAGTCCATGATTTTCCATGGCTTTCTGCTTGCATGTAATTTCAAAATCACTTTACCTGGTGGCTAATGATTCACACCAAGTAACCTTGTACCCCTGTACAATGAATAAGGTGAAAAAACGATTCAAGGCAAAACGACGTTATGTATAGCCTGATTCTGTGATAGAATATACAATATTCTTGTTTACTTCTTAACATTAAACCAAGTTTGTATATATATATATATATATATATATATATATATATATATATATATATATATATATATATATATATATATATATATATATATATAAAAACTTGGTTTAATGTTAAGAAGTAAACAAACTCCCTCCTATTATCTAATTCCATAACCTTAGTGTGAAGGAGGCATGGGTACAGACAGAATGCACAGCATTCCCTCCTATTATCTAATCCCAGGACATTAGGGTGAATTGGGCCCCAGTACAGGCAGAATGACCAGCATTCCCTCCTATTATCTAATCCCATAACCTTAGGGTGAATGGGGCCTGAGTACAGGCAGAATGCCCAGCATTCCCTAATATTATCTACTTCCATAAGGTTAGTGTGAATGGGGCCAGAGATTTTGGTAGGATGCCCAGTATTCCCTCCTATTATCTAATCCCATAATGTTAATGCCATAAGTGTGAACATAAGTGTGAATGGTGCCAGAGTACAGGCAGAATGCCCAGCATTCCCTCTTTATTATCTAATCCCATAATGTTATTGTGAATGGGGCCTAGGTCCAGGCAGAATGCCCTGCAGTCCCTCCTATTATCTAATACCTTAAGATTAGTGTGAATGGGGCCTGAGTACATGCACAATGCCCAGGACTCCCCCCTATTATCTAATCCCATATCATTAGTGGTAACTTGGCTTGAGATATAGGCAGAATGCCCAGCATTTCATCCTATTATCTAATCCCATAACATTAGTGTGAATGGGGCTTGAGTACAAGCAGAATGCCCAGCATTCCCTCTTTATTATCTATTCCCATAACATCAGTGTGAATGGGGAACACATTTGAAGGATGTAGCAGTTTTTTTAAGTAAGTTATGTTTCTCCAAATACTGGTCTTGACAAAGGGGAAGAAATGTCCCAAAGTTATTTCAGGTTGTTTGAACATGCTAGACAGAAAAATCATTTATCTTATTTTGTATTAAGGCTGGATTATGGAGGTAGGACATTTATATCCCTGATGTTAATGTAATTGGCAGGTATTCTCAGAGAAACATTATTGACTTAAATTTGGCTTTCAAAAACTTTAGGATTTATATTTTGTATATTTAACTTTAAATGGAACAAATTACCCCAATACAAATTTCTCCTTAAACTCTTTAAAATTTATTGAAAATGTATAAAGAACACAATAGGCGTAAATAAATAATGTCCTATGTATTATAATTTCATTTTGATCAAGACATAGTGACACTGTAGATCCCTGAGTAATAAAAGCTTTGTCATAAATTAAACTGTTAAAGATTTTCAGTGATTTTTGCTTACTGTAAATAATGATGCCTTAAGTTCTGGAATAGATCTTCATTTAGGTTTAGTAAAATAGGTAAAATGAACCTGGTATTAAGTTTGGGAGAATGTTTTCACAAGTTGTAGTTTTACATTATTGTACAAACAGGTGAGCAATATCAGTCCTCTTTGGTCTTGTGTTGGTCATTGAAATTTTAAAGTCACTTTGAGCACATTCTTGGCTATATATTAATGATGAAATCTAAGCTACGATTTTACGAAGGTCACAATGGTGGCCAATCTAGAATAGCCTTGGTTAGTATTACATGTTGCACTTGGATTACATGCCTATTGCTCTACCACATGAAATATCATAAATACTTCATTTATTTTTTATTTCTCATAATGACAATTTATGCTTTCGTTCTCAGATTATCAGCCCAGTTTCATGCATATTTATTTTTTCCTGTATATAATTGGTGGATAATGAGGGGTTTGTTATGTACACTGCAAATCATAATAAATATGACTTGTGGTAATCTTAGTAATCGGCAATTACATTTATTTCAGTTCACTTTTATTCTTTGATATTGTTGTATTTTATGCTTGTTTTAATTTGAATGTTCAGGTCACCATTGAATTTTCATTGCTTTTGAATACTGTGGTATTATATTGCATGTATTCAACTGATATTCAGCATTTTGTATTATGTCCAACACTGCTGTAAGATAGTCAAATTTTAATGTAAGTAACCCACACAGTTTTAAATTGTTAATGATTGTTTATTGACTAGAAATGACATACAGAGCTTTGATGAATGAATGTAGAAATTGAACTAGCATAAATTTGGTTGTTTAAATGAAAACAAATCTACAACATACTTGTTTAATTTCAGTTGGTTGTATTGAAAAAAATGCTCATAAAACTTGTATTACTATATGTTGTGTATTCATATAATTGCACCTGTCTATGTTAAATAATTTATAAAATTCAAAGCAAATTATTTTTACAAAGTCTTTTTGCTAACATGTACAGTGATATTTTCTCAAATTGTGGTCCTTTGATTAGGTTTTTATTTGCATATTGAAGTGTCTAATTATGAGGTCTGCACAATTGTGAAATTGGAGAACATGCAAATGGGAATAAAATAGCTGCTTATTCTGACATTAGAGGCATATTTCAATGGGTGTTTTTGCAGTGAAAAGAATACATATCTGATTTCATTTGTCTTTTTCAGGAGATTATGAAATTCCTAAAGGAACCATGGTGCTTATTAACTTCTGGGCTTTGCATCATGACCCACACCAATGGGATGAGGTGGAGAAGTTCAAGCCAGAACGCTTTTTGTCCGAAGGGAATAAACTTGGCCCAAAACCAGAGAGTTGGTTACCATTCTCTGCTGGTCGAAGGGTTTGTCTAGGGGAAACAGTGGCAAAACCAGAGCTCTATCTGATTTTTGCAGGGTTAATGCAGAGGTTTACAGTGAAATTTCCAGATGGTGTTATCCCTGATTTGACACCAAAAGGTGGTATGATTGTGCTATACCCTCCAGACCACAAGCTGATCTTTGAAGATAGATCCTTAAAGTCATAGAGAGTGGACAGTGTAAATTGTCAAAGTCATAGAGGGTGGGCATTGGCAAAATACAGTTGACTTTCAATATCATATTTTTCAGTGTAAAACAAGTTGGAACAAAATGCAGTAAATGCTGTAGACCTTGTACTCAAAATTATAAAAATGGGAAAAGCAAAAAACAAATAAATTGTTTACACATTTTCAACAACTATCAGCTGAAACATTATGTTAAAACAATGGTTACCAAACTCCAGGTCCAAGTCTAAATCAGGGTTTCAAAGCCATTCTGGTGGGTCGCAGAGGGCTACCATGATATATATTAAGTGGAAAAACGTATACAAATATTGAAATGTGTCATGAAGCTCTTTGATAAGGCAATTAAAAAAGGTTATGGATCACTTTGTTAAAATCATTATACTTTTTGTTTTCACAATCTGTCTGAAATTGACTCTCTCACATTCAGCAAATGTCAGATAATATTGTTTCATTATTATTTGTAAAGTCTGATCTAGCAGTAAGGACTGAAAAATACATGAAATTAAGAACCATTTACAATTCCCAGTAGAAATCAGTACAACCAATAATATAGACATCTACTGGCACACTATATAGCAGCAAATCAGTGTGTTGATTTTAATTGGACTAATAAGTGAATATATAAAGTATTATAAATATTTCCTTATACAAAATCTATTATTTCACAAGTTAAAATGCATAAATACCGAAAAGAGAAAATGTATTTAAATGCAAAGACACTTAAATTATTAATGTTCATATGATGGGTATTTTGTATGTCTATTCTCCTTGCTAACATCACATGGTCTATCCAGTTTTCAATCATTCATAAAATCATTGGCAGATATTGACTCAAACAGTTGCTGTATAATTAGAAAGAGACCTATAATAAGATTTTGTACACATCAGTTTGTTCCATTTCTGATTGCACATTTTATTATTGCTAAGGTATTGTGTACTACTTTTGAACATAACGGGTATGTTTAAAGTCTAGAATGAGATATCAGTTGGGTTTTTTTCATTGCAAGGTCTGGATGACCACAATTTATATTTGGGGTCTAAAAAATTATCAGATGATAGCATATCATTCTCTTGGCAAACGATAATCAAGCTTTTGTTTTGCAGCCCAGATAAAGCCTTTGCATTTAAAGCTGTAATATTTTCTCTTTTCCTTATAATGTTTTCTTGTAAATGATTCTCTTTACTAGATTTTGGGGGTTGGATTATTGGATCAAGTCAATGTATAATTTTGTAGACCACTGGTCTATTTCACTTTGTCTTACAGTGTGCCAAATACAGCATTTTGTTAGCCCCAGGGCTCCAGCACTTGTAACTTTTTGATGTTGTATTAGGATAACTTAGACAAGTCAAATAATAACATATGCAAAATATACAGTTTCTGCAGTGGAGTTTGAGTTCAAAAAATTAAAGTAAACGGAGGTATAAAATTTGTGTTGCTTCTTATGTAACTTGTAGAATTTAGTTTGTAGTGAGAAACTCTTTCCTATATAGTAGCATTTTCATATGTTAAAATAAAATAGTCTTAACTACAGTCCGCCCCGCTTATGTCGCTTATGTCGACTTGCTCGGGCCTGAGGAAATATTGTCAACATAAGTGGAATGTTGAGAAAAGTGTTGGCGGGGGTGTCAGAAAAAAAATAAGTCAGAGAAAAGATACAAGTTAAACTCACACAGACAGGTGAGATGGCAGTGATCCATAACCACGAGGCTTTAGACCACTCTGCCACTGTACATAAAGACAAAACCAGTGTGAAAGACACTTGTATATTGACAAATTACATTTTGGTCACCTTTGTGTAATAAAATCCACAATAAAATATTGCATCAGTCACATTATGATATGAAAAACATTGCAATATTCAATGTAATCATTATCCCAGTTATATGCATGATTCAAGGGGATGGGGATATTCACAGGGAAATGAAAACCTGTTGTTGTTGAGCTTAACGCCATTTTTCAGCACACGATAGGCTATTCATGGCGGCCAGTATTAATGGTGGAGGAAGAAACCGGGAAATCACCGGAAAGAACCACCGACCCACGAGAAGCTACTGGCAAGCTTTCTCACATATCTACATTAGCCGAATCCTAGACTCGAACACACGCAGACAGAGGTGAGATGGCAGTGATCCGTAACGGACAGCGCTTTAGACCACTCGGCCACTCGGGGCCCCTGAAAACCTGTCAACAAGTTGATTTAAACAGTACTTGTATTTAGTTACAGAAGTCATCGTGAAAACTACATAAAAGCGAACAAGAGATATGCGGCTGGTATGACTAATGAAGGCATAATTTATTGACATATGCTAATGAGGTATTAAAAGAAAATGATTCTTACAATACAATATTGTAACAATGTCAGCTCAATACATTTAAAATTTTTCACAGACATCTTTGCGAGATGCACCACCGTCAACTTCCCTTAACAGCCAGATATTTAGTTTCCAGAAACTGTAAGTTGATTGTGCATTTACACTGCCATTGGTAGTCATCGTAAATGAAAATAAAGTTAAAAAGAAAACTTTCACAGCACTATAAACATGTTTTAATCACCGATCAAAATTGGAAAATGCAAGAATCAGATCAGATTTAATTGCTTTTATTTAAGTCAACATGTCAGGGAGGCAAACTGTATAGGACTAAACAAAAGCTTGATTTTGTGCCTGATTTGATTGTTTTTTAATCTGATCGTGATATTAAAGCCTGCAGGCAAGATCAACTAATTATTGAAAAAAGTATGTTACGGAACTGTCACTTGCCGACATAAATGGTACGGTGGTAAAATTAAAGCTTGGCAGCAAGAACAACTAATTATTGAACAAAGAATGGGTAGAAACTGGCAGCTTTTCAACATAAATGATACAATATAGGATTTGTTCAAGCTGGGATCAAGGGATTCTGTCGACATGTACATTTATTTTTTATCTCTATGCCAACATAAGCATGAAAATTTTGGTAGTAATAGTAGACCAAGAAACACGGACTTTGCTTTTTTTGTCTAGATATTTGTCTTCTCGACATAAGTGATGTCGACATAAGTGGGTACAACTGTAGTCAAATTTGTATGTAACTTTTCAAAATAAATTGTGTAGATATCTTTATTTGTTAAATAGATTTGTCTACTTTTTATATGATTTGTATCATGTTTTATATCCATTCAATAATGCAGAGTTTATTGTGTAATTTTATTATGCATCATCCTAGATATCTTTATGTCCAACTCTCTGTTAAAATATTTGGTTTCCATGATGACATTAGTTTTTAATTAGATACCTTAACCAAATTTTGCAGATTGGTTCCTCTCATGCTAGAAACAAGGCCACTAAATATTATAATGGGAGTGTTAGGGTCGTAGGGATATATGCCAACCTTTCTAGTTTTAGCTGTAAAATTTTCTATCATACTGGAGAAAAATAAGTATGCTTCTTTTCGAAGTACATTTATTATTGGATTTAAGATTCATTATCAGTTAAAGAAGGAATTGATTATTGCATAGATCCTGACATTTAACAGTAATTTCAGTAATATCCTTTGGTTTTGTGCCAGAAAAGTGTTATTTAACAATGCAACAAGAGGCATTCTATTCTTTAACAAAAGATGCCGTTTTGTTGCTTCTTTCTTTATATGAATAAGTTTACTAAACTTTTCTATTTGCGAATGTTACCAAATATGTCATTAGTCAATAACTGCCTTTTGATATTAGTTTATTACTGAAATTTGTTAGCTCTCAATAAATTTCATCTTGACACTAGTGCAACACTGCTCCTTCAAAGAAAAATATGAGATTATATTGGACATATGAGTATCTGAACCAACGGTGAGCCTTTTGATAACATTTATCAAGTCTCTCATTAAAACATGTCATCTCACAACTGAAAATCTTGTTATTAGTTATCAAAAGTAATAATGAAACTAAGCCTTTCTGTGTTTATTATCAATGCAATCTATATATAATCATTGCTCAAACAATAGCCAATATGCTTGTTCATTAAACTGCATACACATCCAAGCAATAAACAATGCAGTGGTTGATAATAGTCTTACCTCTGTTTATTGATCTGTTAATTTAATCTATCATTATTGTCTTAAAGCTAAAACGTGTTTAAATTATGGGTCAACTATTTATTAAAGTTCAAAAGATGAAACTGGTGCCCCGAGTGGTCTAAAGCAATCTCTCTTACAGATCACTGCAATCTCACCTCTGTCTGCATGGGTTCGAGGCTAAGATTTGGCGTATGTGGATATGTGAGAAAGCTTGCCAGTAGCTTCTCGTGGGTCGGTGGTTATTTCTACAGATTTCCCAGTTTCTGCCTCCGCCATTAATACTGGCATCCATGTAAAGCCTATCGTGTGCTGAAAAATTGCGTTAAGCCCCAGAACAGCAACAAAGACGAAACCTTCCAACACATATGTGTGACTTGGCAGTGATGTTTGATAATTGCTATACAATCAGTTGATGAATAAATAATGTCATCTACTCCCTATAAACATGACCCAGTTATTGATCAACAATTGCTCTTGCTGTAATCATTGAGTTGAATAGGTGATAAATTGTTAATTTGTTTCATTTATATTGGATAACATAGACCTTGTACCTTTCAAGAAAAGCTTAAATTCCTGATAATCTGGTGTTAAACAAACACTATTGACTGGAGAGTTACGTGCTCATAAGTGATCTGCAAAGGGATGGAATATAAGAAAGCAAAACCATGAGAGGTGGTTATGGATGTGCATATAAGCGAAGGATGGAAGAGAAGGAATGCCAGGCTAGAGGGACACATGCATTCTGATTCTGGTCTCTAACCATGGCTTGTTCAGACTATGGCGAATAGAGTGCTCATGTTAGGACATATTGTAAAGACAAAAACTGAGACATATTACATTGACTTTACATGGGTAAAATTCTAGTTTCGAAGCTTGCAAAGGATCTCTTGATTATTTTAAAATGCAACATGGGTTTAAACTAGTGTTATGGGTCTGGAGAAATCTGCTCCGAGATTCTGAAATGACTGTATTGAGGGAATTGATAGAGGAAGGTGGGTATTAACACAATTAAGATGAAAATAGATTTTGTTATAAAGGTGATTCCGGACACAACCCAAGTTGTTAAAACACGCGAACATAAAACACAGACGTTTTATGAAATGTAGATTGCTGTTGATATTTTATGTGAATAAACTGGGAATACTTAAACTTAAACCAATATGTATGGGAAGATACAAGTTTTCAAATTGCTTTCATCATTTGAATATGAAAAGTCTCCCATTGTCTTTTATGCAACAAAGAATGCAAGAGTGACAGCCGCTTTATTTGAAAACTGGTTTCAAAATGAATTTATACAGCCATTTTTTTCCATTGAACTTAAAATGGATAATTTAAGGAAATATACACTTTACTGAATGTATCCCACTGATGACATTGCCTTAATAACATTGTAACAAAATATAAATCATCTAAGTTTACCTTACAGTGAAGACAGCTGCCATTTTCTGTGATACATCTACCATAATGCGGAAAATGTTTGTAAGTTAAATTATCAGATTTTCTAAACAATTTAGATTCTTCTGTAATCTGAATTGACAAATTAGAAATCTCTTCCCTTAAACTTGCTCCTTAAAATAATGTTTCAAAAATGTCAGCATACAAAATTTTATAAACTCTGAAACTGAAACGAATGGATAAGATCTGGTGTTTAGATGAGTTGAATTGTAGAATGTTTCTTATCTATGAATGAGATCAATGTTTGCACAGTTCTAATATTACATTCAGCGCTTTCTGACAATAAGCAAACTCAAATGAAGTTCAAATGATGTAGCTGTAGTTACTGTCCATTATATATATATATATATATATATATATATATATATATATATATATATATATATATATATATATATATATATATATATATATATATATATATAAAGCTGTGTAGTTGTGTAGTAACCTTAATATAAACTGGTTCATGGTACAATTTAATTAAAGTAACATAGGTAGGCACCACTTAAAGTGGTGGGCTTGAATCATGAGATAACTCAGAGAGTCATTCTTATTTTAATTAGATTATTTAATCATTCAATACAAGATTGCAGCAGCAAAGAATTTGTTCTCTCTCTCTCTCTCTCTCTCTCTCTCTCTCTCTCTCTCTCTCTCTCTCTCTCTCTCTCTCTCTCTCTCTCTCTCTCTCTCTCTGTGATATTCTTTTGTATTGAATTGAAAACCAGCTTCATCAACAGAGAACTTGTCAATCATTTTGTTCAATGTATTGTTAACCTTTGTTAAATTTCATCCCTTGGCGGTAGATACAGTGAAATACCCATAAACTGCTGTTCTCTCCTTATTATACTTCCCTATTATCCTCAACAGCAAAAGTGGCCATTTGCACGTAATATGAAGACTTAATGTTTTTAATTAAATTAATGTAAGAAAAAGAGACAAAAATGAACACATTCTAGTAATAAAGCATGCATTAGCTAATAGTGAATTTGTGCTAATTCATCTAATGTGCTATGAATATCTTAAAATAACTTTCAGTTTCCAGACATTTATGAATCAAATATAGTCACTTAAAGATAACTTCAGCTGAAAAGTTGCCATTAGAAAGTGCTGAACATTAAAAAATAAAATGAGTTATTCTCATTTTCTAAGATTCAATGTGAATGTTAATTGAAACAGATAACGGTGTAGTTAACAAATTTGTCTGATATGCATTGGATTCTTATTTTAAATGTGAGGAACTTTCTGTGTGGTCCAATTTCAAGTACCAGTGGCATTTGGATGCTATAAGGACCTAATTGACAGTCGTATACCATGCTCGTTTGCTGGTGTAACAAATATTATAGAGAATACTTGTCTAGGTTTATATTAAAACAATTGGTTCAGTACAGGCCCAGTATTGATAGCAAAATATTAAAAACTGACCCTGCATTTTTAAGAATCATGATAACCAGTTTTTACTTAGGCCTAGATTTTTCCTTGCTTTAACTAAATTTAAAGGTCAGTTGCCTAGTTTCTGGGGCAAAAGTTAATTAAAATTTTAAGCATTAAACAGCCTAAGAATAATATAAAACTTGAAGACTATACAAGTTTTAGGGATATGAACGGGGTGGTCTAAGGTTTCTCACAAATTAATTTGGAGAATGATCTACATAATTGTTTCAAGGTTTTTAAATCCAATTTAAGTGGATGAAAATTTTTAACCAGTTTAAACCGGATAGAGCAGGAAGAGCATTTAAGAAATATCAGGCTACTCAGGGAATATTTATTGAAGTCCCAAGTGGCCAAGGGGTCTAAAGCACTGACCGTTACGGATCACTGCCATCTCACCTCTATCTGCAAGAGTTAGAGTCTAGACTCGGATAACATGGGTATGTGATAAAGGCTGCCAGTAGTTTTTCGTGGGTCGGTGGTTCTTTCCTGAGTTTTCCAGGGTTCTTCCTCCACCATTAATACTGGCCGCCATGTATAGCCTATCCTGTGCTGAAAATGGCGTTTAACCTTATAACAACAACTCTATTGAAGCTATTACATGGTTTCCAAGTCTGGTGTGAAATATAATGTTGATTTGCTCAAAATGTTTATCTAAAGATGATATAAAATTAATAAAGTGTACTAATACTTTACTTCATCATCATCCCTGCAATATGAGTACATATCATTAGAGATATTTCTCTAGCTCTTGCTATGTCACAGAATATTTCATAACAATAGTATGAACTAGTTGTTTGATATCATGTATGTATATATATATATATATATATATATATATATATATATATATATATATATATATATATATAATATCAAACAGTTATGGATCTTGTGTGTGTTTGTAAGTCAGCCATTCAGTTAAATCTATTACTTTCAATCATCACCATTTATTCTAATATCATTTTAATTGATCTCTTAAGTACTTGCATTGCTCATACACTGTATGAAACGTCTAGAAACGTTTAGTCTTTGGCAAATACGAAAAATAGGCATTAGATTCCTTGCTGCTATCGATCAGATCAAAGAAAGCATACATTTTGAAGTGTTAAAAGATCTACATAATATATCATATTCAGAAAATGTATCAATTGCCCTGTTGATATTGAACCTTAAGAACGGTGAGTAGTAACTGAAGGTGCAGCTGTTATAATATTTATTGTCCTCGAACTACTACAACAGATCCTCACTAATATAATTCCGTTGAAAAACACAATATCAGCGAGCACAACTAGCCCTCAATTTATTGGGGTTTTTTCCAATTAAAATTTCAGCCAAAGAAATTACAATTACCAGTTTATTATAGTTGGTCAACTATCAGATCAAAATCGCTAGGTGTGCTATGAGCGAACAATTCGCTTGTATTTGCAAAAAAAAAATAATCTCGGTGGAACACCAGACTGGCAAGTTGTTGTTATTTCAACGGGTAGTTGCCAAATAGAACAGACCAACGATGAATTCTAGTGCAGGATGAAATCTATCATAGGAAAAGATTCCAAACTAGCTATCACTGTTCATGAACCAATATATTCAGCGATAAATATATCCATCCTTTTTACTATGACCATGCTAGTCGAAGAGAAAATTATAATTTTAGTAAACACCTGTATTGTTGAGATAGGGCTAAAAGAACATTTTTCCATTGATAGAAAAATTATTAAATCATATTCTGACCAGATTACCTCTGAAAATGAACAATTATTTAGAAAACTACGAAATATATTTTCTTCCGTATACCAGCATTACAATGATGTAATAAACCACCAAATAATTAAAACAAAAATGCAATTAAATTATGTTATATCAGATTGAAGATTTGCCAATGATTCAATCATATCAACTATATATTATGATAGTACTGAAGATGCGAAATGAAAAAAAATGTTTCTTAACCACTACAAAATAGCTTAACAACAATTAACAACATTTTTAATACCAGGATATGATGCAGAGGACGAAAAATTTACTTGATATCGCAATTGATATGTATTTTCCAGAAATACTTGAATCATGGAGAAATTCAATTCCACTCCCGGTTTTTTTTTAACACAATGATGATCTCTACGGCCATATCTCACGTGGAATTGTAAATATTACATCAACAATTGCAGTCAACCTTACATGTGACGTAATTCATGGAAGTTATCAATTATATTTTGAAAAATCCAATCATTGCGGTGGTAATTCTGACTAAGGATATATCTTATACACATTCTCATCCCCTAGGACATTTATTTGTGTCATAACCGATAAATGCAGTTTATCTAAGATGTCATAATCAACTGTTTCAAGGATGCATTTCAAACTTACTGAACATATTAGACACTTGTTTCATCTAAGAAATGAGGTTTTAAATATTGATCTGTATGCATGATCGTAGAACATAAAGGTCGGTCTTTTATTAAACAAAAAAATATGTTCAAATAAAAATATTATCAATTTTTTTTATTTTGTTGTAGTCAGAAAATTTGTATTTCTCTTGTTTAGCTGGTTTCACAATCAATTTGACAGAGTTGGTTTATTTGTTACTATAGTTACTTGTGAAGTCAATTTTACAATCACACTCATCGCTGACATTACAACTGTCTTAGACGAACATTCAAATTCTTTTTATTTCATATTCGTGTGAAACTTCTGATGTAATATATTTGAGTGAATGTGCAAGAGAGGCAAATAATTTCACCTGCGTATCTGTAACTATTGCCAGCAACTGTGACATAACTTGCTGAATTAATTTCATGAATTTGTAATTAGAGGGTAGTGTATATGTATTGTCAACTTTTCGTTACAATATTGTGATTCAAAAGCACACATATTTTTTTCAGTATTAAGCTGATCAGAGATTTGTGTTTCGTCATGTTTTAATTTTGCAATCTTAAAAATAAACATTAAATTAAAAATAATAAACATTTCTTAATCAGAATAATAATAAATATACGAAAATACACATTTCTGAAACAGAATAATAACAAAATATTTTTCAATCAGAATATTAAAACTTAAGAATATATTTCTGAATAATAATAATAATAATAATAATAATAATAATAATAATAATAATAATAATAATAATAATAATAAAAATAATAACAATATTAACAGTAAAAATAAAAATAATAAAAACTAAAATATCACTGGATCAAAGAAACAATAACAATACAAATATTTCTTATAAAAAATAATAATAGTACTACAAATATTAATTAAATAAACAATAACAATCAAAATTTTATTGAAAAGTATTTCTCAATAATATAAATAATAAAAAGAATAAAATATTTTCTACATCGCATTAACAAAAATAAATATATACCTGAATCAGAATAAAAAATAATTAAATTAATTGTGAACTTGATTAAAAAATGTTAATAATAAAAATAAAGATATCCGCAATAAAAATAAAAAAATTTTTGAGACTGAATAATAAAAATAATATTTTTTTCTGCCTCAGACTAATAATAAGAATAAGATATTATTAATAAGATTAAAAATAGTAATAATAAAAAAAAATATTTCTGTATTGTACTACCACCTTTACTTTTGTATATTTCATATGTAGGGATTGCTTGCGTAGTATAATGCAAATATTTTATATTCTTGTTTGTGACTTAGACAGAGATTTATATTAGCAAAATAAATCCGCCTTTTATTTTCAAACTTTTAATATCATAGGAGCCTTATCTAACACAGGTTCATTTCTGAACCCTTTTATTGGTTTTCAATGATATACTGATTATGTATTTAAAAAGCATACTGTATATAACATCATTACGTTTAATCGTATATGCTCGTGTCATGCATAGTACACGGCGTTAGATGCAATTTTCTGCTGAGTAACGTGGTACTTGCTGTAAAGCTAACAATAGAAGTTGACCATAACTCTCTAAAGCTGAATCATAGCAGCCGTAGAACCGAGTGAACATTGTTGCTGTTCGAGTAGAAAGTAATCAGTTGTTGCTGTCCAAATTGGTGGGCGTTGATTTCTTGGTTGACCATGGAAGTGAATAGTGGTCGGTGACGGCCTACACTGTTGATTGCTTGATTGACCAGTGTGACTAGTAGCCAAGTCGGCTAATGACTTAGTGTTTTTATTTTTACTCCACCCATGTAATCTTTAGCCGTGGGCTAAATTGTTTTATACATAGGGTTTAGAGGACTGTAAAGATATTGTGTATTATAATGTCCCATTTGTTTTCATAATTTTACCTTTTGAATTTTACCTTTTGAAGTACCCCATTTTTCACTATTTGATTAAATACGTTTTACTATATGAGTAAAATGCATCATTTTGGCTATTTGAGTAAAACACATCATTGTTTTCGTCGTGTGAATTTACTGTAAATCATCATTCTTTTTTCTTTCCATGTGAAAGATCATTTATTTGTAACATATTTATGTTGCATCATTGGGTTCGTGCGAATTGTGTTAATTTTCTTCAATACAAGCACGTATTAATCCTACTTCTTTAATCATTCAAGTCATTCATCAATAAACATTGTATTTGTCTCGTCATCAAAGTGATCTGTTTTAAATCCGAAATCTAACCCGGTTATCTTCTTAAAGTGTTGATAGGTTAACCGTCCAGAAATGGAAGTTGTAACAAGCAAAACCATCATAAATAGTGATAGATATTATGAATATGTGGGACTGAAGAGAAAGAATCAGACGCTATGTTTGTATAGATAAATGTTAGAGAAAGAAATGGTGTCTATGCTTTTATACATATGTTAGATCATAAACCTACAGGAGTAAGAATTGCTCCAAACTTAGCCATAACAGGTGCTAAATATTTATTAAAATAGATAAAACGGTCTATGAATTCTAAAATAATGATTTGTGACGATGTTGATAAAATGCAGATTTGCGTGTGCACAAGGAATGCATTTAAACTCAAAACTTAATGGTCGTGTGTGTGTGTCTGTGTGTGTATGTGTGTGTCAGAACAGAAAATCATTATTATTGCTGGCCAGTAACTTTGCAGGTAACAAACGAAAAATATGTAAACTAGTTAATACAGAAATAGTGCATACAATCATCAATTTAAATTGTAAAGGTTTCGTGCAGCCAGCTGACGGAATAATGTTTACACGTACAAATAAATGGATGCATTTTCTCTATGATATTCATGATAAGACAATTACTACACTTAATATATTGCATATCATTTCTTTGTACAAAACGAGATTTTACAAATGAAATACAATATCAGAGTTTACATCCTTATTAAAATTGTTGACAGTAAATACAAGTAGTGATACCATTGATCTGTATATTTTTATATTTACTTCCTGAACATTTGTTTTACAGGCGAAGACCTGCAACCATTAGATAATGAGTACTACAAGTCAATATCTGTATCCCACCAGTCTGAACGCAGCATTGATCAGACTGGCTATATGCCACTTGGAGGCGTTATGGTGATTCTTCAGTGTCATAGACGTGGAGAGAATTATATAGGATTGTGCCACAAACCCGTCCTTCTTCAGACAGTAGGCAAGTAGATCCAGGGCCGTGTCTATGTACATTAGCCACTCGTGTCGAATGACCCAGAGTATGTTGCCTAAAGCAGCCATCTTATGGAGAATCTTGTTCTGCCTGTGATAACACTGATGCTGTAAAAAATGAAGATATAATTTAGAATCCACCACCGCCCATGATTGCCAAAAGAATAAACCAGGATCTGAAGAATCATCGTATGACCCTGTTGAGCGGAACATCTCCGGAATAAGTGCTTTGGGTGTGCAGTGAATTTCTGAGGGGAGATAAGGCACTGAAAAGGCAAGAAAATCTCTTATTAACTCTGTTGTTGAAAGGTGGCCATTAATAATTGCAAATTTGACAGCATCTTTGGAAAAAAACTGATTGGGTTTGGACATTCGACACAAGGAATGTATAGCTCTTTTCAATATGTTGTAGTATATATTCTGCCAGAATCAGATTGTTCTGCAAGAGGTAGAAAGTGGCCAGCTTTAGTTTTCCGGATGCAACATCTGAGAATAACCCCAGCAAAAGAAACTCGTGTGCCAAGTCTAGGCCTTCCTGTCCTATGATTTCTTGTTCCAGGCATTTAGAGGCCAGATAAGATCCAAGGCTGGAAGAACAAAATCTCATAACAATAGTGTATATCTCCTGTCGAGTTGCCTGTGAAGAAAAGCTCCCTTGGAATATACATGCATTTTCTTGAATACTAAATTTTAAAAGAGTAAACCATGTTGTCCACACACGTACCATCAGCCAAGATACTGTAAATTGCAGAGTGCTGACAATATATTCGTTCGTATCATCAATATGCATAATAGGAGACTGACATGCTGTAATCAGTCCCTGTCCTACCCCATCGTATGGTATTCTAGTGAGATATCTTCCCTTTTGTCCAAATAGATGGCGTAAAGTATTAGCCAGGTTCCTTTGAATTCGACCATGCACTACACCGAGAAACATATTTTCAGACGGGATGAAATAATTAGGGTAATAACCTGCCTCTACAAAGGTACACAACTTTCTCAAAGACAGATCTATGCAAATCAATACATTTTGTGGCTGCCATAGAGCTGCTGGTGTGCTTTCTATCATCCAAAACATACAGGTCTTCCAGTGATAGCTAGTCACCGCATTTTCCCCAAACTTCGGTTTGATGAAATATTTGTTAATCATTTTTAGTAATACGTAGCATTTATATTGAGTATGGTTGAATTGCCACACTAGAACTTTCTCCCCATACGATAAGGATATTCTCCATTCAACATGTTTGTAATCACTTTCTTTGTGTCCAACTGGTACAAGTAGTGCTCCTGACTGTTGAATGATAGAAACTGTTTCTCGTGATGGCCAGTTGTGTGCTCTCTGTCGTGTTATCCACCCTGAAGCTGTATAAGGCCATGTGAAGCATCGAAAAGCAATCACTCTATCAACGGATATAAACGAAAAGTATGTTTTTGTAATTGCAGGTCCGTGATGCTCATTGGCGAGATTATCTTTGTAATAGGGTATAGAATTGCACAAAACAGATTGACCATACCTATCTAATGTGAGGAAGCTATTTTGAATATGACGCACAGCAATCGGTTGATCGTCCCGTATTGCTTGTAATTTGACATATCCAGGAGGAGTAGTGTCATCTATGATCATGAGGAATGTCTTGCGACTGTGCCTCCAGTTCTGTAGATCCTGCAGCACAGAGATGTCCATAAAATAACTAAGGACATCAATATCTGCATTTAGCATCCCAGTGGTAGTCGCCTCCGCTTGACTTCCAAAAAAATTATATAAGATTTTAGACTGAGTACCATTTGCCAGGTTATAAAGCTCTTCACACTGGAGCCACATGTTAATTCTCTTCCACCGAACGTCCTCCCGAAGTCCTGTTGTGTCCAGTACTCTCATTAGTCTTAGTGACACATCCTTATAATAATATGGAATTTCCATGTTGGTGGCCAGTCTAAAATATCGTAACATTTACGGTGAGTTAAATACATTCAGATTTGTTTTTAAAACAATACAGTCGATAAACAGATTTACTATACTGACATAGATCTGGCTATATTTCAGTTTAAGGCGAACATTTTCTCACAAGATAAGTAAGTCAATAAGCAAGAAAAGGACAATGACGAATAAGAATAAGATGTAGGAATATAGTGATGATAAAAAATTGAAATGGAAGATGGTAATAAAATGCTTTATAAATATATCGTTTTAAAATTTCGTTTCGTTTATGCCTATTGTTGAGACATAAAATGTTATTCGCTATCACGAATTTAGTTGGATTAATAATATTAGCTGCAATGGTTGTGGTAGCGTTATTCAAGTATTTCTCAATTTGCTTCTGTTTAAACAAACAAAATTTCGTCATATAAAATCCTGCAAATATAAATAATCACTCAGTCAGGTAGTCTTTAGTTGCACTTTTTATGCTTTTCTTTCAGAGTATTTTTACATAATGTCCTTTTACTGTATTTGCTTTCCTCGCAAAAAAAGTAAGTTGCCGTTTGAAATTAAAATAACATATCTAAATTTATTGAATTTCATTAACACAAGTTTCAGATACTTTCTTTGAATCCCTTGCATCAAAACCTCTTTATATTGGTCTTACAATTTGTAACGTTAGGGTATATAGAGAATGCCGTGCTACAGCACAAATTACCATTAAGAAAAAATAGTAGAACAATTTAGTACAAATGACGTTATGCAACTTGTAAATGTATTTTCTTTCCAATATAAATCAAGACGCAAAACACGGAAGAGAACTTTAAATAGAAAAGGCTGCTTTTGAAAATGTGTCAAATCATTGATTAATTTACACAATCATTTTTACTAGGTGTTTTCATTCATATCCTTATTTATGTTTTATATATATATATATATATATATATATATATATATATATATATATATATATATATATATATATATATATATATATTTATATAATTATATTATGTTCATCATTTTTCTCCGTTAATTTCAGATTGTCAGAATCGTGCAATATTTCCCAATATTAAACACCTTCATACTACACCCAGCGCGGAAAGGAACTATTTTCTAACGTAAACACTTTTTATATGAATGAACTAAAGCAGATATTTAATGGACGGCCACATACCAGCAAATGTTTCATAAAGTGACCTATACAAACTGCTTTGGCACATTCCGCGTTTGCTTTTTTGATACAATGTTTCAGATTTAGCTAGTTATAGAAACTAAACAGGGTTCTCATAACAAAATGCAAGTTATACACATAAATTGTCTTCCTTTGCTGTTAATAAAAATGGCCAAAAATATACTTACAATTTCACATCCTGAATTTCCTCGAAAAGTATACTTTCATTGGTATCTAAATCTGAATTAAATGAGACATATCATGGGTTCTCAAGTTAGATTAAACATTAACAATATTACTCCAAATTTCAGTTTTAAGTAGTACAAAAGCTATTTTCTTTCGAACCTTACGTCTAGCGCGCGACCAACTTCATATTTCACTTGAAATAGGCTACTTTTGCAATCTTTTAATTTCTTGCATCATATATGTGATATCTTTAGCTTTAATTTAATGATGTCACTACAAATCTCATAATTAAGACTATGGTGAGAGGTCTACTCAGGTACAAATAGAGACATTGTCCTATACGATGCAGAGCCAGTGGTCCAGAATGACTCTACAATATTTGTATTTTCCAAAGCAACAACCAGACCAACAATCAGACCCACAAGTCCCGTCTTCATACCTTTGTCAGCAGTTGCTCCAGAAACATTGTAAAGGGTTCAACACAACTGAAAAACCTGTGCTGATCATAAAAATATAATATAATATAATATAATATAATATAATATAATATAATATAATATAATATAATATAATATAATATAATATAATATAATATAATATAATATAATATAATATAATGTAATGTAATGTAATGTAATGTAATGTAATGTAATGCAATGCAATGCAATGCAACGCAACGCAAAGCAACGTAACGTAGGGTTCGGTAGTGTAGTATAGTATAGTATAGTATAGTATAGTATAGTATAGTATAGTATAGTATAGTATAGTATAGTATAGTATAGTATAGTATAGTATAGTATAGTATAGTATAGTATAGTATAGTATAGTATAATATGGTATGGTATGGTATGGTATGGTATGGTATGGTATGGTATAGTATAGTATAGTATAGTATAGTATAGTATAGTATAGTATAGTATAGTATAGTATAGTATAGTATAGTATAGTATAGTATAGTATAGTATAGTATAGTATAGTATAGTATAGTATAGTATAGTATAGTATAGTATAGTATAGTGTAGTGTAGTGTAGTGTAGTATAGTATAGTATAGTATAGTATAGTAAAGTATAGTATAGTATAGTATAGTATAGTATAGTATAGTATAGTATAGTATAGTATAGTATAGTATAGTATAGTATAGTATAGTATAGTATAGTATAGCATAGCATAGCATAGCATAGCATAGCATAGCATAGCATAGCATAGCATAGCATAGCATAGCATAGCATAGCATAGCATAGCATAGCATAGCATAGCATAGCATAGCATAGCATAGCATAGTATAGTATAGTATAGTATAGTATAGTATAGTATAGTATAGTATAGTATAGTATAGTATAGTATAGTATAGTATAGTATAGTATAGTATAGTATAGTATAGCATAGCATAGCATAGCATAGCATAGTATAGTATAGTATAGTATAGTATAGTATAGTATAGTATAGTATAGTATAGTATAGTATAGTATAGTATAGTATAGTAAAACAAAACATAACATAACATAGCATAGCATAACATAACAATACATATCATAATATAACATAACAAAATAACATAACATAACATAACATAACATAACATAACATAACATAACATAACATAACATAACATAACATAACATAACATAACATAACATAACATAACATAACATAACATAACATAACATAACATAACATAACGTAATATATCAATGCATAATATCATATATTATAGTAAAGTATAGTATAGTATAGTATAGTTTAGTATAGTATAGTATAGTATAGTATAGTATAGTATAGTATAGTATAGTATAGTATAGTATAGTATAGTATAGTATAGTATAGTATAGTATAGTATAGTATAGTATAGTATAGAATGGTATGGTATGGTATGGTATGGTATGGTATGGTATGGTATGGTATGGTATGGTATGGTATTGTATGGTATGGTATGGTATAGTATAGTATAGTATAGTATAGTATAGTATAGTATAGTATAGTATAGTATAGTATAGTATAGTATAGTATAGTATAGTATAGTATAGTATAGTATAGTATAGTATAGTATAGTATAGTATAGTATAGTATAGTATAGTATAGTATAGTATAGTATAATGTAGTATAGTATAGTATAGAATAGTATAGTATAGTATAGAATAGTATAGTATAGTATAGTATAGTATAGTATAGTATAGTATAGTATAGTATAGTATAGTATAGTATAGTATAGTATAGTATAGTATAGTATAGTATAGTATAGTATAGTATAGTATAGTATAGTATAGCACAGCGCAGCGCAGCATAGCATAGCGTAGCATAGCATAGCATAGCACAGCATAGCATAGCATATCATATCATAGCATAGCATAGCATAACATGGCATAGTTAATAAAAAATGGCCACAATATACTTAACTCCTTCATATTGCACTCCACGTGCTTGATTCAAGTGAGCGCGCAGTACGCTATGAATTTAAAAGGTCGGTGGGAGGAGCTATATGCGCATGAATACTATTATTTTTGCATTGAAGAAGTGTAAGATTGTGAACGTTATTATTTAAAAAATAAAATAATAAATTTTGTTATAAAATCTATATGGTTGTGAAGTTTATTAATAAATCTTTGTTAATGAAACAAGAATGAGAATGTAATAGAAAGATTACTCCATTTGAATGGAAAACAATGAACTCGTTTTTTCGGTTGAATATAGTGAACTTCCAAGGTCGTGCAGTACAGTCATCCGAAAAACTCGTTCATATTTTCTCATACAAATACAGTAACCTATGATTACTACTTGTTATGACTCCATTAGAACGAATTAATGAATTCAGTAGTTTTGTTTCTAACTTTAATTAATTCGGTAAACCATCATTTTAATTTCTTTTTTTTCATCCTTTCCCTCTTTTCTTCATTGCTTACAAATCTTTTGACATTTAGCTTTTCTGTCTTTTTCTCCTTGCTTTTTTCGTTCCTTCTTTAATTGACATGATTGATCTTGCATAAGATGAATCAGTTATATATAAATTGAGACTTACCGACTGCATTGATAAAGATTTTTAAAGTTATATCACATTCAATCAAAGATCTAGTATATGTCACACACATCTATCTATCTATCTATCTATCTATCTATCTATCTATCTATCTATCTATCTATCTATCTATCTATCTATCTATCTATCTATCTATCTATCTATCTATCTATATATATATATATATATATATATATATATATATATATATATATATATATATATATATATATATATATATATATATATATATGTATGTATATGTATATATGTATATATATATATATGTATGTATATATATATATATATATATATATATATATATATATATATATATATATATATATATATATATAGGTGTATATATAGGTGTATATATATATATATATATATATATATATATATATATATATATATAGGTGTATATATATATATATATATATATATATATATATATATATATATATATATATATATATAGGTGTATATATATAGGTGTGTGTATGTGCGTTTGTATGTGTGTGTATGCATGTATATTTTAGATGATTTTGAATATAAAGTAACATGTCAGCCCTTTAGATCGTTTTCCTTATTATTCCAATTATTTAATATCGTCTCTACAAACAAAATGATTCATACATCACACTGGACGAGTTAAAATTTCCAGGAAACAAATACTTTACACGTTTACTCTCCACCGACAGTCAACACATGAATGGCTAAAGAATAATGTCGATTATTACGAAGAAATACATGATGATCATAGAGCTATTGATGAACCGTTGAAAGAACATTTAAAGTTAATCAGACTACAACCAGATAAAATACAATGTGAGATAATGCGTGAGATAATTCCAGAGACTACCATGAATGATTTTTGGACTTTATGGAGACCTACTGATTTGATAGTCGCAAGTAGAAAGATAGTTCGTGATGAATTGCAAAAGAAATTATTTACGTTACATAAAGAAAAGTTTTCAAATCTACCAGTACCATTATATTATCGCCCAGCATATACTCGACGACAGAATATTGAATTTGAAATTACAGGTGGAGACACTGAAGGTGTCCGAGTACAAAATCTGGTATTGAGTGATATTGTTTTCGTAGCAGCTGATATTGTTAAGAGTTCATTGAGTATGGATAAATCACCGTGGACGTTAGGATACGCTATAACGATTCATTCGTCACAGGGGTTAACTATATCTGATACAAATATCTGGATTGTAGATGATCGAATCGAATGCTCAAACTTAGTCTATCTCGCAGTATCTCGCGTCAGAAGAATAACTCAACTACATAGAATTGTCATAGATTATTTGATAACTGAGGAGATTACTGATGACGCTGATGTAATAAAAACATTAGCGTCTTATAAACAATGTGACAAAAAAATAAATGTGACTTTGATATTGATACTGAATTTATTATAAAACTAAAACAACAACAGAATAATCACTGTGCAAGTTGTAACACAATAATGTTATGGCAATATTCAAATAATAATCCAAGACAATTTACCGTAGATAGAATTAATAGTGATCTTGGTCACACACGTGAAAATGTGACGTTGACCTGTCTTGAATGTAATCGACGTCGGGGTTCTAGTTTACATAAGTGAACACGGTGGTAATTGTGTATCCGCAGGAATTACTTGAAATTGTTCACGCACAAATCCACGTTGAGGTGCAGTAGAATCTAGTCTGTATATGGGTGGTCTTCCAGTGGACCTAACCACGCTAGAAATTGTATGTGTGGTCACACTCCAAATAGGGTCAGTAGCTCGTCTTTTGCCACCCTCCAACTCCCCTGGTTCGTATAAATATCTCACAATCATATTACCTAATACTGGTTGTTGACCTCGTTGTCCGTATTCATCGCTACGTGGTATATATTTGTTGTTATTGCATTAGAAGGTTTCATGGAAGTTGTACGAGTAATTTCATTATTTAATGCAGATATCACACTTGGTAACCTTACAACCCATTCACGAGATCGCTCACCGGACTTTAAGTGAGTAGATATTTCCTTTGCGTATTGATATCAAAATAACCGCTCAGCAAGTGTTCGATTAAATCGTTCAACAATTGCTTGATCACGATGAATTTCAGTATGCCCTTGTCTGATTTTGACGTTATGTCTTTGCATCAAAAATAATACTGCGCCAAGAAATTCTTTACCAGGATCAACCTGTAGTAGTTTTGGCCATTGTAAACCACCACGCTGATAAATTCGCTCAAACGCAGATGCTACTTCAAATGCTGTTTTTGTTGATATTGGTTCAGATTCTTTATATCTACTTGCAATATCAACAACAGTCAATGCGTATTTGTACGTGCGTGACTTTCGTCCACGTGTTTTAATAATATCGTGTGGTAAAAACAAAATATCTGCTTGATGAACTTCGTTAGGAATACTGACATCAAAATGTGCATATTGAATTTTTTTTGGTGGTGGTAAATAAATTTGCCATATTGCCTGTCGTGCTAACCACGCTGCAGCAACAGAACGTAAAACTTTTGCTGCTTTAGCAAGTTTAGTGATCGCTGCTTTACCTTTCCAATACCCTCTAGGACTATAATAAATGGATTCCATTATATTAATTATATAATTAATTACCAGCCCCTAACACTATTTTACTTTTCATAGAGGATTTTATTAGGAAACTAGCGAGTTTCTCTCTAACAGATTTATTAGGTATAGAATTTAATGCATGAATCAATTTTACATCTGCAAGATGCCGCTGCTGCAAATCTTTACTTTTATAAGCAACGTCGTGAATATGACATGCTTGATCAATTTTATTTACTGGACACTCTCCTGGTCTTGGTTTATCTTGATTATCAAGTCGGATATCGAGACGAGTTCCAGAACCACAGTCATTATATCCAGGAAGGTATTTCTCACCAATATACTTAGCCATTGGTAATCCAGGTAATTTTCCTAAAGAAGCAGCAATATCCCCACCTATCTTTGTTGTCCCTGAGATAAATTTATATTTTTTGTACCACATTTTACACATTTGCCTGTTAATGCATGTCGTTTATTTTTTGTTATTATTGTTGTCAATCCAGTGGTCCCACCAACGGTGGGAGTTGATGATTTACATCGAACACAATATAAACTCATGTTATTAATAATATGGATACAATAATTGATTTTTCGGCAACACGAAAAGAAGAACCAGTAAAGCACCATCCAGCATTACCAAATTGGATAAGGATGATTATAATAGGTCTATCTGGATCAGGTAAAACACAATTATTATTAAATTTATTAATGAGGTGAATGAGATGGAACAAACTATATTTAATAGCACCGTCTGTAGATGATCAGCATTGTTACGAAGTACTTAAAGATTTTAACGGGAACGCAAAATCAGTTAATAAAGGCGGTGAAGATATTAATGATTTTATCACAGATATAGATGAAGCCCCGTCCGTATATGACTTAGATGAATTATTAATAATCTCGTAGTATATGATGATGTGATGTTGGACAAACAATCTAATCCAGCTAGAATATTTTCTCCAGGTCGTCACAAAAACACAGACGTGATTTATGTTACACAACGATATAAAAAATACCTAAAGTGATCAGAAATAACTGTAATATTTTGGATGTGTTTAATGGAGTAGATAATTATACCCTGCAGAATATTTCTTATACTTGGTGTTCAGGGGACATGGATAAGAATAAATTTAAAAATTTATTTTTTAAAGCACAATCTGTTCCGTTTGGATTTATAACAATAAATCTACTTGACCCAAGATCCAGATATCGTATAGGTCTGGATAAAATCTTTGGTTAATCCCTGATAAAATCAGGAGTAGCAGGGAGGGTGAACGACAACAATTGGGTCGTTTTGTATGTACACAAAACCGCATACAAATCGTGAAAAATATAGTCAATAATAGAGTAACAAAACCGAGCTAACCTCATGGATTTATTATGCGGTTTTTAACCGTACGGAAATATAATAGTTAGAGACTTTAGTTTAGCGTTATTGACTTATTTTTTCAGCCAGTTGTAGGAATCCTTATTTCTTTTAAGATACGAGCAAAATTTTGTGGGATTCACCCTCTCTGCTGCTAGTTGAGATATTCTCTTGACTCTATATACTGCTAGGAAGACTTCATCTGACCACTCGATTATGTCATCTATGATCCAGATATTTGAATCAGTAATAATAGTCCTTGTAACGAGTGGATTGATATGTCATATATTAATTTCCACGGTGATGTATACATGCTCAAAGCACTCTCAACAACTTCAGCAATTAGCAGTACAGTGTCATTCAATACAAGATTTTGTTTCTGGACATTTTGTGTTTCTCGTCCTTGAATCTCATCTTCAATATTCTGTCGTCGAATATCTGCTGGGCGATAACACAGCGGCACAGGATACGTTGGAAATCTTTTATTGTGTAACATATATACGTCCTCTTGCAATTCATCACGAACTGTCTCTCTACTCGCAAGTATTAAATCATTTGGAGTCCATAAATTCCACAGATTAATTACAAGAGTTTCTGGACTATTTTCACGCATTATCTAACATTGTATTTTATCTGGCTATAGTCTGATTAATCTTTTATATTCTTTCAGGGGTTCATCAATAGCTCTAAATTCAGAGCTTATTTCCTCATACTAATCTACAAATGATTTTAACCACTCGTGCCGGGAATGCCCATCGAAAGGAGGTGGTTGACAAAGATCGACATACATAATTATCGCAGTAACTTTTGTGAGCATCCAGCTGAGAAATGTTTTTATTGTTTCCAACGATAACGTACAAATCTCATCCCAGATAATGATTTTGGGAATATATATATATATATATATATATATATATATATATATATATATATATATATATATATATATATATATATATATATATATCTGAAGAAACAAGGGTACGTTTGAGATTTTACTGCACATTGCTTTATTTCTCTTGCTAGTTCATGCGTGGGTGTCAACACAATCATGTCTACAGATTTTGAGGAACTCTACCGAAATAATTCAATAGCACGCGTTGTTTTACCAAAACCTCCAGGTCCACTTAGGTAAATGGTGTCATGTCTGGCCACGCGATCGAATTCGCATGGAGATGTTGATACTGGTGTTTGATTGTAATTAGCGTAATATGTTTTTTTTTCCTATATCAACGTTGGTCGTTTCAGAATAATCGAGTATACTCTCCTGTTTTAATCTCGATTATTCCCATTCGCCGCTACCAATTAACGGTTTTCCCAAATCTAAATAATATTTATTTATATAAAACGAAGCCTTAGCAACTCTATTTACCAACGATAATAAATTTATAGAAACGTAGGCTAGCATAGAAGATTTTAAATTTCGGTGACTCACCATCAATATAACAAACTACTGTGCCTAGTTTGTTTCCATCGGAAACAAATAAGCATTATTTCTCCGTTATATAAGCAATCATACAATCGAATTCAGCATCATCTTAATTAATCTTGCAGAATGTAATTTATGATCATACGAACTACCGTGAGTAAACTTACAGATTATTTTCCTACCAAGATCTTTTGTAACTTTATTTTCATAATCAATTTTATCCCAATCTTCATCTCCTGACTCTGACACTGACTTTGTAAGGGATGAATGTTACTTTTGTTGCAGTAACCAAACTTGTTTCTGCGAATATGATCTAATAGTTTATAGTCGTTGACGTTAAAATTTCAGCATCAAGCATATATCGTAATAGCACCGTTGGAACACAATATTTTTCTGTAAAATGTCTACTGGAGCTCCTCTGGACAGGTATTTTGATTTATATAAAATCTCTCCGGCAATTATTGTTATAGTTATTGGAAATTTTAATTTTGTTTTTGATTAGCAGCGGCACTGACATTTGATCCTGTATCTTTAACTATTTCTGCCCACTCGTTTATTTTTATACGTCTTAGATAAGTTAAACCGTTTCCACGTATTGCTTTTGAAAAATGTGCCATAACTCACTCAGCTACCCAGTTTAGCTTGTTTGACAATTTCATTGGCTAGATATCCCCAACGACAGGTTGATACACTAACTCATAATACGGTTTATTAATACCAGTCAGCGTACCTGGCTTGGATTTGCTATTTAATGTAAATGTATTATCTCCAGTAGCACGTATAGGCTTGTGATTGTCAAGAATAATCTAGGTATTATCATCTGTCATCACAATAATTATTACTAGAATAATGTATCTCTACGCGTCATAATAGTTAATATATTTACCTCGTTCATCACTCATTCTAATATCTACAACACTGGTGTCGTTCATGATTTTGAACATTGACCATATATATTAAACATATGTGCCTGCTAATGATGTCGGTTGGTAACCAAGGGATTCCCATGGTGTTGTAACTCTGCTGTTACCTGTCTGTTTTCCAGATCGCCCTCTGAGCATTCTATAATGTCATTTGGCACTCTATGGGTTCACATAGTGGTTGATTCTGTTCACATTACCCTCTGAGCCTGCAAGAATGTCGTTTGGCACCTCTTGGAGTTCACATGGGGTAGTGCTATTCTTACATGTAACCGCTGAACCTTTTAGGATGTTATATGGCAACCAAGGTTTTCATATGAGGTTGTAACTGTGCTGTCCTTATATGTAACCTCTGAGACTGCTAGGTTGTCGTTTGGCAACCTAAGCATTCGCATGGGGTTGTAACTGTTTGTTGTCCAGATCGCTCTCTGAGCCTTCTATAATGTAGATTGGCAATCTAGGGGTACACATACGGAATGTGTCTGTTTAAATTACCCTCTGAGCTTGACAGGATGTCGTTCTCTCAACCAGGGTTTCACATTGGAGTTGTGCTGTCCTTATATGTAACATCTGGACCTTCAAGGAGGTCATATTATATAAACTTATTTTGCATACATTTTCATTAATTAGAAAGCAAATACCTCTACCCATTCCCTAATGCTACAATATAAATCACAATCTTATAATTCAAAAAAAATAAAAATATATAATTTTTATGTTTTGTCTACCCTTACTAAATAAATATTTGTCATTGACTTTTCATGTTTACAACGACTTTGTTGTATTATTCGAATAAAATTCTCTTGCATTAGTAATCTTTCATGTCAGTGTTTTGGTGATTTTTCATTTTCACAACTGCGACACTTTTCCATCAGTTATTTTAAAATAATTTTAAATAGCGCAATTTTGCAGATATTATTCTAGACTTACTGCTCTTGTATCAAATTTTGTAAACAAGTCTTACTGCCCATGCGATTATTGATATTGCAACTAATGTTGTCCCGTTTTACGAGCTGATTAGTATACGAAAAACAAATATCCTTGTTAATCAGAGCAGAGGTTGTTCGGCCACATAGGTGAACAAGGCGGTTTACTAACGATAGTAGTATTAGGAAATGAGGGTTTTGGCTCACTTCATTTTTTTTACCCTCCAAACAAGTATAAATTAAATGAGGGTTTCCAAAACAGGGAAATGAGGGTTTTGGCCCACCCACCCCCCTCCCACACCTATTAGAACGTTTCAGTTAACAAGGTGGAAATTAAACTAGCATTAGAATGAAAATGATATTATTTTATATCACGTTACCAATGATTAATGTTTCAACTGTTGATATTAAAAATATTTCATTATCACGATTATAGATACTAAATTTTACTTTACCGCTCACGCAGCGATGGGACTCAAACAAATCTTTCATTTCTGGTTTGTTCAGAGGATATTTTTTGTTGATAAAATACACCTTTTACCGATTGAGATCAATTGTGAGCTTAGTATATTTTTGTTGGCTAATGGGGCTATGAAAGTTTTTAAATTCCGCTAGCAACTTTTGATACAATTGTTCGAGATAATTGAAATACTCGCTGTTATCAGATCTGATGAGCGAAAGTTTTAACTTGTTATGTGTTCCATTAAAACATATACCTGATGTTTCATTATTAAATTCAACTGTCAGTTGTTTACCGTCCATCATTAAATATTTAATGTTACTATTGTAGCTATTTGTCATCAACAAATTTTCAAACATTATTTTATAAGTTTAGATAAAATTTCAGTTGGAAAAGATAATGTCGAGTATAGATCTATCATCATAACAATACCCAAGGGCAAATGTATCTACCCCATTTTCACAATAGCGTTTGTCATCAAAATTATACAATCCACGTTTGATAATAACATCTGTTTCGAGTTTATGATGATTAGTTCGAATTGCCATAGCTCTCATAAAACTAACACCACCATCAAGCGCATACATGTAGTCATCAAATTTCATAAACTTTTTAACAAAATTACGAGGCAGACCTTTTGCTTTTTTCGTTTTTTTATTATTGTCTAACAATACGGCATACATTTTGCTGCGTAATCCGATAAAGTATTTGATAGCGCTCGAGTTCATTTCATCTTTAAACTTACCAATAACCTTTTTATTTGTGTCGTCATGAAATTTACTGTCACGTGAATAATCGGAAAGATCAAACAGATGTCGATTATTGTACATGACCTGATAGATGTCCGCGCATTCGATTTCATACACGAGCGAATCAGTATCAGTAAACAATAATCTACTAGCCGACCACTGATTTTTAACAAAATTATAATGAAAATCGTACATCATCCACTTTGATAAATCTAACACTGCAGCTCCAACATAGATCGGCTTGTTTAGTTTTAGATTTGTTTTTCTTCTTTGTATCGCAACAAGATTTTCATTAAATATTTTCACGCTCACAAAATCATCGTCTGACACAAGTTTGTTTCTGCGATTGACATCATTAACTATTTCAATATTTACGCGTTTCCTAATATTCTCCATCGTCTTACCAAAAACGGAATTGTTCATCAGTTTAAAAAAGTTTTTCTCAAACTCTGTTTTTGCTGCAGCCCTTTTTGAAGTGTTTGAGTTAATATAACCTCTCATCCACGGCGACTGATTAAATTTTAGTACACGATGAACTTTTCTCAACACAAGACCAGCATCGACTGCTTGTTTTAAAACTTTGTAATGCAAAACGTAATTTTTCTTATCAAGTAAATTTGGTACTAGTTTCTTGACCATGGAATGTTGCCTTGGTGATGCTAACGCTTGTTGTTCTTTTGATAACAAACTATAATCTATTACCATCGATTCCGCACAGAAAGGGTAATCATTATGTAATTTGTGTAGCGAATTTGGATAATCAAGATCAACTTCAACGAAATAGGAAACATCATCGGGTATCTTTTTTTTCTGTCTCTGATAGAAATCGATCAACCGTGATCCAATGAAATCCGCTAAAAGGCATTGGTTCTGCCATCGAACCACCGTAAAGATTATTACAATCTAGATAAATTATATACTTCGAAGGAAGGTCAGGGTTATACGGTTTCAGGTATTTGTTGTTTGCTTCAGCATATTTTTTGTTATCACGCTAATACCACCTCGGATACCTTTTTCGATAAAATTGAACATATCAACATCAGTCAGTAATTCTAACCTTACCTTACTAAACTTTAGCGGAGCATCCCATGACAACCCAGGGGCAGAATAATACCAGCAAGGATCTAGTCCATAATTATTATAACTCACTTCACGAAAACTTTCAAAAACATCTGCTAATAATAACACGTCAGTTTTCAGGTATAAATCATGATAATCACCAAAAGTCTCACAATGAAACTCTTTCCAGATATCTTGTGCATACCTGTACTCATCATCAGTTATATTTTCATTTTTAAGTTGTGAGTAAAATTTGTCTTTGTCAGGTAAAGATATTTCATCAAATGTACTCCAGTCGTTGAGGTATTCGTATGGAAAAACTCCTTTTTTAGCTAGTAGATTAAATTTATCTCCAAAACAGTCTCTTAGGTTATCAAATTTACTACAACCTTTCACTAACTCATCAAACGAGGCTGCCATAAACTGCAGGCTGTCAATAAAACGCAATTTACCTAGCGTAACTGACATGTACTTTTCAAAATTATTTGGGATGCATTTGATGATGTTATCGAGTTTTAGATGAGATTTTATATCAAGATCACCAAAAGCTTCTACTATAATATGGCTATCATATCCTCGAAAATTGTGAAGAATAACCGGAATAAAATCCGGAGCATGAAATTTTAAATTACACTGATTATGAGCCGCTCCACGATACTGTCCAGTCAAATGACAATGGTCATGTACTTTTTTGTCATCATCAAAAGCTTTTTCACAAATATGACAAATTTCTGCTTGCTCGTGAGCGGATTCTTCTTGAGGTGTTAATTTTAACATTGGCGTTACTTTTTTCAAACGATAAGTAATATTATCAACTTCGTTAATCAACTGCTTGAGAAGCCAAACAGCTGGATTTTTACCTCGATATAATTTGATCGGTTTAGATAATCTCGAATCAGTACAACAAACTACCTTGTACGCTACTCCACACGGAACATGATTTTGAACTTTTCTTGTACTCGATTGATTAGGATTATTTTCTACGCCAAGTACAGGTTGAAGTAAACACTCAAAATCAGCGTATATGACGAAAGGAATTTTTGGTTTGTGATTATGATGGACAAACTGTAACACACTATCGCCTTTAGATGGCATTGTTATTCTTTGCACATCACTACAGTACTGTAAATGATTTTGAAATGTTTCATTGTTAGTACAACCGTGCAAGCAGCGGTAACAAAAGAACTTTTTGTTCCTATTTTTACTGTACTGTTTACCAACTAGTCCGTTAAAGTTTTTAATCCAAACGTAATGATTTTTGTAGTACAGTAAATTTGTAGTCGATTGTGAAGCTTTTTCTGAAATATATCTCGGGTATACATCCTCTTTTTCATCTAGTCCGAAAACGTTAATTGAAACATTATTTTGCTTTTCAAATTTTGGTATTTGATTTTCTGCCACAGGAAAGTTAATATCTTTAAAATTTAATCTAGACACGTGACTGATATATTTTTCAACACGAGTAGCGTTTTTTTTCTGCTGGAAATAGTGCGGAAAGAACAGCCCATTGGAAACATTTGTTATCTACGTTTTTGATGTTTATACAACATCTTTTACTTTTTATTTTTGGTGGCAGGTCGACGTATGAACTACCTCGTAATGCATTATATTTCATCGTGTGAAACAATATTCCTTTGATCATTTCAAACTTCCAACCCGAACCTAATTGACTAAATTCCTCTATTTTTTCCAAATTTCTTGGTGTATTTCATCAGATAGTGATAAAAGATCAGTCCCAAGCAAAGCACGTCTTGATTTTGCGTTAATATAAGGTTCTGCAATTTCCTTGTTAGTTAATTCTTCCGTTATAACTAACTTTGAAAATATAACATGATATTGCACAAATAATCTAAAACTTTTGTGTTTTTCGAGCACACGTTTTACAGTTGTCTGTAGTAGGTGGTAAAGATTCGTTGCATTAAAATTTACTAAAACAATTTGATTATCAAACTGATAACTATTATCAAAACCTGCAAAAGCAGTCGCTATTTTATTAGGTTCTCCCATAAGGCTTTTCTTAGCTATATCAGGTATTTTTAACATTATTATATTATAATGTAATATCAAATTAATAATTTTTTCACGCTGCGCATGCGCTAAAAATCAATTGAAGATAAAAAAAAATCGCCTATAATATAATGACAGTAAATCTGACAAACGCACGTGAGCAAGAGATTTATCAAATTCACCCAAAGTATAACTTTATCTCACACTGCGCATGCGCTAAAAATCAATTGAAGATAAAAAATATTACCTATAATATAATGACAGTAAATCTGACAAGTGCACGTGAGCAAGAAGCATATCAAATTCACCCAAAGTATAACTTATACGCTGGAAATGTATTAGGTTCGGTTATTAACATTAAAACTAGAATACCTGTTGGCAAATTAACGTCAGCGGGTTATACTATTAGTGTAAAGGGAGATAATGCCGAGAGGATTGCAATGTTTAGAAAAGATTTTATTTACACGTTGTTCTGCGATGATATTCCAGAGGGACAGCGTGTATATCATTATAACGGTAAAGTCACTGATGACAACATTGAAAATTTATCCTTACAAGATGAGTTTCAGCCGCATCCAGTCTTTGATTTATACGAGGCTAACGATTGTGGTATTATAAGAAACAGAAAAACTAAAAAAGTTCTTGGTTCTATGAACAATATGGGATATATCAGGGTAACTGTTAGAGGAACACGAACAGATTTTGTTAGTTATAATGGTCATAGGTTTGTTTACGAGGTGTTCAACGGATCTATACCCAATGGTCTGGTTATCAATCACATCAATAATATACAAACTGATAATCGATTGGAAAATCTGGAGATAGTGACGCAACAGGAAAATGTGAGAAAAGGAAAAAATAGTAATGGTATTAATTTTAGATGCCCAATAAAACCTGTTATTTCAAAAAACCTCGAAACGGATGAGGAGATTGAATTTAAATCGATTACAGCTACGGCGAAAATTATAAGATAAATTCCAGAACAATAAAATTTATAGCCGATGGAGTAACAAAATCAGCTTTTTCAAGAGAATACGATGCTAGGATTGGATTTAGATATGATGATCAATAATATTTTATAATTCGGTTTTAGTCAAGCAATCATGAGCAAATGCTATGATATCATCGTGATTAAATTTTAGCGTCGTTACTGCACTTTCATTAATTTTATTTTTTTCTGCTTCTGTTAGTAATATTTTATGAGAATCACCTTGCATTACAATAACATCAACACTATAACCCAACAAACATTTTCTTACCGCTTCGGCTAGTTCGTTGTAATTTACTATATTAACTTTTTGGTGATATTTTATCTCATCAGTCATCTTATAAAGCAGCAGGGAGGGTGAATCCTACAAATTTTTGCGACAAAATCGATTAAAGCCTCAGAATGCCCAATAGAGCCTTCCTACGAAATCTCATATTTTAACCAAAAAAAAATTAAAGACCCCATTTTACAAATGGAGCCTTAGCGATTTTGTCGCAAACACATTGTCATAACCACCCTCAAATTGCTGCCATCTACGTCGCAAGTATGTTGTCATCTCACCCTCCCTGCTGCTGATTAATACAAATTATTTAACCAAATATTTGTTAGCTTTTCACAAACAGACTAATCGATAATACTTCACCACGTAGATCAATTAAATTATTTGACTGATCGGTGAGTGTAAAATTAATTCTAGTTAGTAAATCATTTTGACATTGCATATAGACTGGATTAGTCGGATTTTCAACAATTAAAAATCCGGGGGGTGCTGTTGGTGCAAATGAATAAAGAATGTAACCTTGTCGGGCTTGATTTGATTGTTCCATATTAATTTGATAACTTCCTTCGATTACATCACACGTTAAATTAAGTGCGATCACTGATGAAATATTCACATTGTTCGGTGCGATATGTCTACCGTCGCCGTCGGGAGAATTATTATAAGTGAGGATAATAGGCTTCGGCTGGCTATCTTTCCATGATTGATAAATTTTATTAGATCCTTCGTCGATGGCAGTTCTGAGTTTTTTCTTTAACTCGGAAACATTATATCCTGGTAATTTATAATTTGGATTTTATTTTTT
>JAEAOA010000108.1:0-23079 GCA_016746295.1 Potamilus streckersoni | reverse complement strand
TATCGCAATTTTTGATTCTTTTTTAGTAATGGATTTTATTCTACGTTGTAATTCATTATTAATTTGCTCAATTTGATAGGATCCAGTTGGTATTGAAACAACGATCCAATCTGGAGTGTCATCTTTTTTATTCCTATATGCAAATACCAGAGAATTATTAGGTCTCTGACCGCCAAATGGAACCGATCTGATATTAGGCCAACTATGATACACTCGTAATTTTGCCAACGCGATTTCCTTTACTGAAACAGGCGAGGGAAAATTCACACTGAATTTAGGGTTTGTTGACGATATTGATATCATGCTTGTTTTCCGCGGAGTGGTATTTTCTGCTATCCGCTGAAGTAGTTGAATCTCTTGCGACATTATTATTATTTACAATGTCTAATTTGCAATAGATGAAAAAACGCTAGCGTTTTTAATCGTAGTATCATAAATACGTATCATCGCGGAGAATTCGTCTTCGGTAATTATCGTATCATCAATCGATGATGACATCAACGAGGATAATTGTGAGTAACCGTTAGATACTGCTTGATGTTTTACTATATAGTCGTTAAGTTTTTCTTGAGAACACGAGGATATTTTTTTAGTAATAGCATTTGCAAGTCCAGCAAATGTTGTCACCGCGGAAATAGCAATTGGGACAGCAATCGGAGCTACCATTGTTACTGAAGATAGTATAATACCAGCACCGGCCATTATACCAGATACCGAGTATACTGTAACATCAATTGCGGTAATTCTCCTGCGATACTTTTTAATTTTTATTTCATATTCATCAATGAGTGTTTTGAGTTTTGTTAAGAAGTCTTTGACGGTATCATAGCGATATTGCGATGATGGAATCATATTATTTTAAAACCTCAAGTGGTTTTTAATTGTTAAAAATTCTAATTTAGATCAGCTACAAACTCCATGTACCATACAAATGATGTCTTATTTAAATTAGGATCAGTGCTTGTTATTGTAAACCGTTTGTATTCACCCACGTCAATAGTCGTTGAAATCACGTTGTTGTATCCATATGAAGTCGATGATGATATATTAAACTGATTCAGTGACACTATTGTTAATCGATAAATACCCTTGTTTGACACAGTGAGGGTTACTGTATTCTTTTTAGGTTCCCAATCTAATGATCCAGAGAGAACTGTGTATATCATATTTATGATATTTCTCTCATGAGGAATCTTTATTCTTTCAAGTAGCGGAAGATTGTCTGTTTAAATTTTGTAATATCCTCGATAGATTTTTTAATACTATTAATGCTATCTCTAATAATACTAAATCCAGCATCATTAATATTTTTAATACTAGCTTTAATTTCATCAAAATTGGATTTAATTTCAGCGAGAGATGGAGAGGTTACCGCTGGTGTTCCAAAGAATTTATTGATAATATTTCTACGAAGGGAAGTATATGTTGTTATATGTTTTTCAAGTTCTTCATTTAAATTTTTTAATGCATCTGTGATTGTAGAAACGAGTACACCCGGTTTGAGTTTTCCATCATTTGAATATAACGCTATTGTATCTTCAATGACGTCACGTCTTCGTATTAAGACATCATCCAATAAAACATTACTAGATTTCAATTTGCCCTGGCGATCTTGAAATACAACTATTTCCCCAGGATCTACACTTGACAAATTTAATGTCTCGGCGATTTCATCTTCGATTATTTTTTTTACACTTTCGACAGCGAATTTGCTATCGGTTTCTGTTTTTTTTGATTCTGATAAAGGTCGTCCCCAAATATCAATCATTATACGAAAATGCTACGTTTTTCTAAATCATAACGCTATCGTTTTTGCCATTGCCTGCTAGTATATTCATTAACAACAACTTGTGGTGGTTTTCTTGGAAATTTAGATATCTCTGCAAGGACATTTAATACTTCACGACCGCATATCGGTGGATCATTTAACTGTTGTGTTGGTAGCGTGGAATAAAAAATTGGAGATGACTTTGTTATTGTGGATACATATCGCATGAATTCTTTTGGTGGAGCTAATCCATATGAATCAAAATAGACAATTCCACGTGGATCAATTGCATATGCGACCCAATGAGTTCCTTTTCCGCTGCTGTTATCGAGATTGATAATACCCGTTTCATTTTTCATTGGTTTTGACGGTAATTGATCTCTCATGAAAACTCCTCTAAAGTTTTTTATTGATAATGATTTTACAGCATCAATTAAATCAAAATTGGACATTGGTGAAAATCCTAGGGATTTTTCCACTAATAAGCCGTTCCTGGTATTCTTAGGCCCGTGCCCTTGTACCAATTGTGTGGAGTTCCTGGTAGTCTTAGACCCTTTCCCTTTTTTTTATAGCCTTTCCCAGTAGCTTTTTTCAGGGCCATTCCTGCAGCAGTACCAACGGCTCCTAACGCTGCTGCCTTCGCAACCGCTGGGGCAGCCGCTGCAATCAATGCTGGAATAGCAGCTAACAGCGGGAATATTCCACCCGATTTTATCATACTGGCGATTGCTGCTTTCGAAAAATCAATTTGAACTCCTCGTTTGTTCTTTAGCGCATCATTGAAATGTTTTATTTGACGATCTGTCAGTGATAATTTATGTGCACCACCGGACATTTGAGTGGGTTTCAACGTTATTGTAGTTCCACATTCTTTAGCCGACTTTGATTTCAATTTCTTGACCTGACCATCAGTCAACTGGACATTAACAATACTATATGTCATTCTATTCTAAAATGTAATTTACACTTTCAATTGATCTTATTGTGAAAATCCTAACTACATGTTTTCCACTGGTGCATCAATAAGTCTCATTCGTCCGCCAACTCCTTCTAACAACATTGATTTATCACTGAGAATGACAGCAACTGCTCTATAATCGGCTATACCAGCAGGGCGTTGTACCCGAGCTTGGAAGTATATATCAACAACAGATTGTCTCATCATGTCAAGATGTTCCAATGAAAAGTAATAAATCGGATAGTGTTTTTCAAAATCAATTTGCGATATTTGCAAACCAGTATCAACATTTTGATCACGACCCATATACGACAATATTCTATGATATACACGAGCTATGTTGTTGTTTTCATAATTAAGCTGTACAATCTCTGCTGGCTCTTGTTGTCCGTTTATTCTCAACGAAACTTCACTTACCCCTAATTTATCAAATATCATATGACTAGATAATTGACGACTCACTCGATTTGCATCCTGTAACGCTATAAAGATATGACGTGGAGCTGAAACACCTTGTTTTGATGCTAAGTGCCATGTAAATGTGCCATTTACATTATCCTGCTTCGTATCAGTCGTTGTTGTTAGCCAACTTAGCAATGATTTTCCACCTGTGTCCATAAACGATAGTAATTCTTGCTCTATTGTAACTGCTGGTGTCAAGACGGGCATCCATAAAGTCAATTTATTTAAAATGACTTTACCATCAACAACACCATTAGCACGCCAGATTGCATCATTGTCATTCTCCTTTCGCACTAACACGACTGTATGCTTTGCTCCATAGATGACTTTTCTGACATTTCTACAGAATCCGAATATATGATGTAACGGAATTGCACATGAAAACCGTCGATGCTCTCCTTTCAATGCTCCCTTTCGTGTTGCAAATCCTAGATTGAAATTATCATTGACCCTTTTTAAAATGTCGAATCCAGCAGCGCCTGGTCTATCTTCACGGTCTGGATTAGCATCGAGTTGTTGATCAGCTTCTGCAGTAGCTTGCGCAGTTCGTACTTTAACAAATTGATAATGGTTCGGATGATCAGAAGTATCCTTAGCAAACATCATAGACGGACCAGCCGACCTTGTATAATCATCAGAATATCTCGCAAGTCCGATTATTGTTGTTGCAATATCAACATCTTGTTCTATTGATTCAATTTCTTTTCCATCAATGATATATCTTGCACTGTTAAATAGCGCCATAATGCCATTATTTACGAAACCAACTCGGATATTTTGGTTATCCTCATATGGCGTATCAGCTGCATCATCTGTTACAAGTTTTCCTTCTACTTCAATAAACGCCTCACACGGCAAAAAGTATCTACTTGTATCTTGAACTTGAAGTTCAACTCTCCCCTTTTGATTAGGCTCTCTTGCAGGATAGGCATAATACTGATAGTTAATTTTAGAATCATCTTTATTCACCGGTGCCGCCATATCAAACGCTGGATCAGCAATTTTTTTAAATGCCATTTATACTAAAACGTATCGTTTTTCTAAATCATTTTCTTTTTCGATTTCCTCCAAGACCGCTTCCCGCTATCATACTTGCAATATTACTACTATCTGGTGAAGTCATTGCTAATGATGCTAGTTTTTGTTCCACTGCGTTATTTATCACTTTACTGACATTTGCAGGCATCATTGTTGTTGAAGGTAGCGGTGGTGGTGGTTTTCGTCCGAATCTAGATTTCACCAATGACGTTATTCTATTCTTTGCGGTAGAAAAGGCCGTTCCTGCAAGATCTCCAACAGCGTTAATTCCCTTATTACGAATAACATCAATGGCTTTCATCGCTAATTGTTTAGCAATTGGTGCTACTTTTGGGGCTATTCTTGTGAATAAACCCGCTATGGTATTTCCAAGGCCGTCTCCATAGTATGCCTTATAAACGGGCAATCTTGAGTTCACTACATACACGTTTGTTGGTTTATTGTGATTATAGTGTACTATCATCTTATTTGAAATGACTTTGTAATTTCTAAATACAATTTCAATCGCTAAATTCCCCTGGAATTCCGTCCATTAACTCATCCAAGAGTTCTCGATACGTATGAATATCAATTATCCCACCTTGGAATAATCGTCTGCAAATATCAAATGCTTCATTAGTTATTTCGACTGAGTTATTTCCAGCTCGCTTACCTCCCATAAGAACCTCAAGTCGTGATATATCATTAATGATATTACTAGGACACATATGAGAATCATGATGAGAACTTCCATAACCCTCTCCTGAAGTACTTTCTGGTTCGGAAACGTTTTGAATTTCTGAAGATTGTCGACCTCGACCTCGACTTCGACCTCGACCTCGACCTCGACCTCGACCTCGACCTCGACCTCGACCTTTTTGTTGTTCTTTTCGTTGTTGTTGTTCTATACCATACGCATCAACTCCCATTTTAAAAGCTCTGTATTCCAATGTATCCTTTTTTAATTTTCCGGGTTCATTTTTATTAATTTTAAATAACCAATCCACCCAGTCATCTCGTTTTATTGTGTTTTTTTTATACTCGTCTTTTAAAAATCCCCCCTGTTATAATAACTTTTGACAGCAAGGTCACCAAATTTTATATAGTCTTCATTTTTCAACAATTGAATTTGTCTGATTTTTTCTATAGCTTCATCAGTGAATTTCTCGTTAAAAGGAACACTTTTTTTAACGGAAACACTAGCATCTTCAACGGGGTTATCATCAGTATCAATATTACCCATTTGTTGTATTTCTCGCTGAGTTTGTAACTCACCTGAAAGCTGTTTTATCCCCTCGTGAGTTTTTTCAGTTTCTGTAGCAATCTTTCCTAATACATCAATAATAGGTACTGCTCCCTCTTTAGGGATGTCGCCGTATATAGCACGTTCTGTTGCAAGTTTCATATCTTTAGTGGCTTTAGTTACAGGGGCAAAAAGTTGTTCGCTTCCAATAGAAAAGTCAGTCTGCGCTTGCTGTCTAAGTTGTAGTTTATCTCGCACGTTATCTCGAATTGGTATAAACTTTTTCAGTAATGCTAACCTCTCACGGGCTAGTCTGGTACTTAATGCTTCTGATGTCATTATTGGAAATGCTAACGATTTTTCAATTGTCGGTTTCACTTGCATCAATCAAACGTCTTATAGATTTCACTTTCAAAGCAATCTCTGACCGAACTTGGTACTGTTCCCCGAGTTTCTTTCTAATGGCTTCAACTATACTAAATAGCCGAATGAATAAATTAATATCATTGTTATACAAAGAAGCATTAACCGCTTTTTGGATTCTTTTTATCAGTGAATACATTTTAGGTAGAACATATCTTCCACGTTTCAATTGTATATCAATTTGTTCAAATTCATTCAAAAGTCTGTCTTCATTCAAAAATTCAGAAAGTACGATTCCTTGATTTCTTAAATTTGATATTTCTGTGATGATAGATGTAATATCTTGAAATTCCATTTATTATTATTACTAATGTATTTGTATCTTTAAAATATTTTTATATACAAAAAAAAACAAAACATATACAATGCCCGTCTCTTCCTCATTCGAGTTTCGAGGCAAGAAAGGGCACATACATTAAAGACTTATACAATACCCTAACCCCCCAATCGAGTTCAAGGGCGGGTTATATGGGTATTAGACGTGAAATCCAAGTGATTTCTTTACAAACATTGAACATATAACATAAAGCCTCATTTGGAACCTCTTTCGCGCCAAACGACGTCAAAGAGGCCCAGAGGGGGGACAGCACATTCTTGGAACTCATTTAGTGCCTTCGCATTATATAAGCCCAAGGGCCACAAACATAGATCTCCCAATTGGAAGCTCTAACGTAACAAATGCTATATTAGGTCTTCCGGAAGATATGTTGTGGGGGGGACAGTACATTACATATAGGATGATATATATACAATGAATGAATATTTACAATGAATGAGTATTTACAATGCGATTATAGGTTATATATACAATGCGATTCAATGAATGAATATTTACAATGAATGAGTATTTACAATGCGATTATATAGGATATATACAATGAATGAATATTTACAATGAATGAATATTTACAATGAATGAGTATTTACAATGCGATTATAGGTTATATATACAATGCGATTATATAGGATGGTTATTATGATAGGATGGTATGATAGGACAGTACAGGACGATACAAACATGAAACGACGGGGCGGACCTACACCCACTTTGCCAATTAAAAGCAACCCAAGAAATTAACCCTGGTTGCAGTTGAAAAAATTCAACCACACCATGTCAATGGCGTGGGAGTTTTAATTGGCAAAGTGGGCTTCGTTTTAAAGCCCCAAACTTATTACGGCTCATATTATATATAAGGTGAACTAATACTGCAGTGTCAATGTGTAGGTGTGTATTTATTTTTCTAGCATTTCATAATGAATACTGTGTAGTAATTTCAATGGAAGCTAAGTATTTAAATAAAACATTAAAACAAGAAATACAACTGTTAAATAATAGCAATTTTTTTATTAATTTCTATAATATTACGATTAAATAATCGTAGTAATAATGGATTTACATGACAAGATAACTCCGTAATGGGGATCCCTGTCAATTCAGGACCTGCTATTTCTTGAATCGAGAATGATATTTTTCTGAATTTTATTACATGTAGCCACACTAAAACTAAACTATATGTAGCGCGTTTTACTACCCTGACCTCACTAATTTGTAATTTTAAAGTAATTTCATTTTCATACAAACGCTGTTAACGCCGTCTTTGTAATTGGGATTTTTAAAAAATCTATTAATAGACCCCTGGCCTTGGATCTCTGTCAAATAAATTGTCTACCCTGTATAGGTTTTTCCAACAAAACCCTAACTGCTGTTCTCAATACAGTCTTTAGAAACAAGAAACAATAACACAAAATCAAAATCCGTACATACCTGATTACGTATACCGAGTTAACCATTAAATACGTACATGAGATCACACACATCATTAATTCAATCCAATTTCACATGTATTCTCGGACGAATTACATATCCGGGAATCAATATCGAAAGTAGGATAGTCACGTGACGATCAGTAGTAATGAGGGGAAAATACGGAACAAAATTAAAAAAAAAAAGATTTTATTAATAGTAATTATTGAGAGTCATTTCATGCGTATGAAAACTTTATTCTATGTCCATTTTTCTTTGAGATAGCTGTTTGACAAATCCCTTCAGCAACTTTTCGTACTGAAGGCATACATATTCCAAAATATTTTCCCGCAGCATTCATTGATTGAAAAACTCTTTTTTCATTCGTCGTTGTATCAAATGACTGTACTGGTCTTTTTCCAACTGACTTATAAGTCCCTGTCTTTCCTTTTTTTATATTCTCTCTTTGAGAAATACACTGTAAATTGGAAATCGCGTTATTTTGAATATTAGAATCAATGTGATCAATAACACAGCCATCTTTAATCGGTCCCATATAACACTCAAAGACTGCCCTATGACAGAGATATCCCTTTCCTCCAGCAGTAAATTGCAAGTATCCCTGATTATTAACAAAACCAATTGGTTTCTTTAGTCTACAGTGTCTAACAACACCATTACGAGATATTTCATAATTAACGAGTATTGGATGTGGTCTGAATTCTTGCTCCATTTATATATAATAATACTATTTGTCTAATTCATTATTTGCTTTAATTATAAATCTATTAATGTAGTCTTGAGGGGTTTTTATGATTTTGTCTTTGACAGAGTCATGGTTAGGGTCAATGATGGCGTTTTTTATTCGTTTATCATAATAACGTTTCAATTCTCTAAACCGCTTACCCCCACAATTGATACATAATTGTGATTTTCCTCTCACACCCACCCCACAATTTATGCATGGGGACGGGCCTGTCGAATTATTTCTGACACTCTGTAAGTGATATCCACAGAATTCACCTCTACACGATTTATTGCATGGGGTTACTGATCCGATCATAAGCCATTTGCAGTGATTCATTATATATAAACAAACTTTTCTATTTAAATACTTGTCTTATTTATATGAATGAAGAATTCAAGAGATTATCGGCAATCAAGCCTCGGAAAAATATTAAATTCAATCTTGATAGAACTCTCGAAGACGTACCAAAAGAGAGAATAACTAATAGAATTCTGATTAGAAAAATACGAGATTGTGTTCATGAGTTTAAACAGGATGATGCATCACACACCTGGTCAACATTTAGAATTGATGGTGTTGTTGATGCTAGAATGAATGATGAAACAGCAGCTATGATACTATCACAACTTGGCAATAAACGGTATTTTATCAGAGTGAAATTCATTATCAAATTAGAATCGGGCGAATATATTATAAGAGACAAATTTGTTCCAATTCTCAAAGATGGGACATCAGTCATTGTTAGCCGTTATTCCAGACCAGGGCTGTTAACTGGAATTGATAAACCATACTATGAAAAAGCGTATCCAGAAACAGCAGTCGTTTATGGGATGTATCCGTTAAATAACCCTGACATTGGAAAACTAGCACCAATGAAACAGTCAACGTCAGCGGAAAAGCCACTCAACTGTGTGGCACAAAGAGTCTTAGAACATTTTACAAATGCACTCCGTGGGAATAAATTAACCGATCTAAGACATAAAAAAATAGATGAATGGGAGCTAACAGTGAAAGAGAACGGAGCAACTATTTCCGATATAGCTAGATTGGAAAAGTCGTTGAGATTTCCGATAACCGTTTTAACGATAACTGGCGAAGTATTATACGAATCAAAATACAATAAAAACGGAGCTCCAATCAAAATTATTGATCATAACAAGCACGCATGGACATCCGCGGTTACAATATTCCCGCGAGACAGAACAGTGAAGTATATCCCAGAAGAATTCATCAAGGATGGTATTCTCACTGAAGAAAGATTATTCGATGCTATTGCTAGTTTGTGTAAAAACGACCCTGTATCAGTATGGCTACTTCATAGTTTTGAAGATGAAGAATGTCAATTCAATCAATTTGTGAAACCTAACGGTGAATTATATCGTAGTGAAAGTCTACATAATAGGATGAAAAATCTAGCAATAAGTCTCAGTGAAAACGCTAGCGTTTTTAATGGAAAATCCGAAGATTACGAACAGTTACTTACAAATTGTTTTACAATTCCATCAGTTGCAGCTCATTTTGCAAGAAAGAAAAATAATTGGAAACCAACACGAAAAGAGTTTTTACAGGATGTTCAATCCAGCTGTTTGGAATATTATCATGGCGGTCTATGGAACGTTAAGTACAATCGTGAGAATATGATATCAGTTGATATCGTTGCCTGTTATCCAGGAAGTTTTCTAGGATATGGATTCGCTGGTGAGTATTTTAAACGGTTTGGACACCCCACACATGAAATGACTCGCGTTGCTATTAATGGACCACTGCCTGATTTTGATTTGACCGGTTTTGCTTGCGTAGTATCATTTGAATTCGCTGAAGGACTTCATCCGTGTTGTTATGTTTGGATTGGTAGACACATGGCTGAAAGGATGTGGTTACCAATAGTGTTATTGCGATATATGATTGATTGTAAAGTGTTAGTTTCGTTGATTGTCAGCGAAGCGATTATCTCATATCGAAAACAAACCAATGTCTGGTTACCAGAACCAGAATGTCTTGATAGTATAATCGATAAGTCTAGAAAACATATTGATGCTGACGAGGAGTACATCATTGAATGGTCAAAAAGGATATTTAATCAACGAAATAATGAAGCAAAGGATCTCGGCCGAAGAATAATCGGTAAATTTACACAGGGTGGAAAAAAATTTAACTTTAAAAAACAATCCTCACGATTGATTATAGATGATGCCGAATACGACTTCGTTATTAAAGATGCAGTAGAGAAAAATAGATACGCAAATTGTAAAACAGCCTTTTTGTCCAATAAAACAAAGTTAGGTAGAATTGTTACTTACAGTGATGGAGAAAGCTCTGCATATCTACATTTGAGAGCTTCTATGCTGGGTTATGCATCTATCAATTTATTTGCAATGATAAATAGATTTCCTAGTATAGCAGTCAGAGTTGCAATTGATTCAATGTATGTCGATAAAAAATATATCAAAGAGATAACTAAATTTACTAATAGCGAAGAGACTTGGGGAACATGGCGAATTAAACAAGAAATACAACGCGATTATTCTGAATCAGCAGACGTTGAGATTAAAAGCAGTTACCTGAAGAACGATAATTCTATCAGTGAAAAATCTATGTCTAAAGCACCACCGATATCAGATCCAATTTGTAGATATAAAACAGTTTATTTAAACGGTTGTGGTGGATCTGGAAAGACAACACGTGCGATAGAATTATATCGAGAGAGAACGTCCATGATTGTACTCACACCAACCCATAGACTAGCGAGAGAGATCAAACAACGAAATGTTGAAGCTTGCACGTATCATAGTTTTTTTCGATACAAGGGCGATGCTTGGACTCCTGAGAGAATGGGTGAGAAATTTATTCCAGCGGTTATTATTTGGGATGAAGCATGTACTGTTTCAGAAGATGTATTAAAAATGTTTCTTGATTGGTTATTGCAAAAAAATACAAAAATTATATTGTGCGGCGATCATGGTCAACCACCACCATTTGTTGGTAGAAGTCCACATAATTGGTTAAAAGGATTTGTTGATTATTACGAAGAAATTGATACTGACTATAGAGCACTCGATGAGCAGTTACGTGAGTTTAAAAAACTAATTAGATTACAACCCGATAGAATTCAATGTGAAGTAGCGCGTGAAATAATTTCTGAAACACCTTTGAATGATTTTTGGGAAACATGGAAACCAAATGATTTTGTAGTAGCAAGTAGAAAGATAGTCAGAGACGCACTTCAGAAAAAGTTGTTTGAGCTACACAAGAAAAAATTCCCAACGTTTCCAGTGCCGTTGTGTTATAGACCATTGGATACACGAAAGCAGAATATTGAAGTTGAAATTCCAGGCCAGACGGAGAAACAGATTCTAGTGTTAAATGATATTGTGCTAGTTGATATCAATACTGTAGAAGATGCATTATACGCTGATAAATCACCATGGACGCTTGGTTATGTAACAACAATACACTCGTCACAAGGATTGACCATCACGGATACAATTGTTTGGATAGTTGATAATCGCATTGAATGGTCAAATTTAGTCTATCTCGCAGTGTCCAGAGTACGACGAATAAATCAACTACGAAGGATTGTTTTCGATGATGATTTTAATGCAAACGATGATAACACTGATATTAGCATCATTAATAAAAAACTCTCTGGCTACAAACAGCGGACAAAAAAAAACAACGAGAATTTGATATTGATGCTGAAGTAATAATCGCATTAAAAGAACAACAGAATAATCACTGCGCCAGTTGCAATTGTATAATGCACTGGCAGTATTCGGATAAAGACCCTCGACAATTCACCGTAGACAGAAAAAATAACAGTCTTGGTCATGTCAGAAACAATGTGATGTTGACCTGTCTTGAGTGTAATAGACGTAACGGAGCTAGTTAAGACCATGTGGCGGTAATTGAGTATCGTCCGGAATGACTTGTAGTTGTTCGCGTGTAAAACCACGCTGAGGTGCAGTTGAATCCAATCTGTAGATTGGAGGTCTACCAGTTGATCGCGTTATAGTTGAAATTTTATGCGTAGTAACACTCCATATAGGATCAGTAGCTCTTCTTTTACCGCCTTCAAGCTCTCCTGGTTCGTATAAATATCTCACAGTAACATCACCGAGAAGTGGCTGAGTGCTAACCCGCTGCGGTTGTTCGGGAATATATTCTTTTTTTATTGCAATATTTGGTTTCATATTAATAGTTCGAGTAATCTCATTATTTAACGCTGCAACTACACTCGGTAACCTTTGGACCCATTCACGAGATCGTTTTTCTTGGATGAATTCTTTTGCATATTGATATCCAAATAACCGTTCTGCAAGAGTTCGATTAAATCGTTCTACAATTGCCTGATCACGATGTAACGCAGTATGTCCTCGTCGTATTGTAACACTATGAGTTTTCATTGTTGATAGAACAGCACCTTGAAACTCTTTGCCAGGATCAACTTGTAATAGATTTGGCCATCTTAGAGGACCTCGTCGATAAATCCTTTCAAATGCAGAAGCGACTTCAGAAGCTGACTTTGTTTTCAATGGTTCTGCTTGTTTAAATCGACTCGCAATATCAACTACAGTTAGCGCGTATTTGTAACCATGGTCATGTGGTAAAAACAATAAATCAGCCTGATGAACTTCATTGGGTACGGTAACATCAAAATGAGAATAATTAATTTGTTTAGGCGGTGGTAGATAAATTTGCCATATAGCTTGTTTGGATAACCAATCTTTTGCAGTGGATTTTTTCACTTTTGCAGCGTTAGCGAGTTTACTGATTGCTGCTTTACCCCTCCAGTATCCTTTCGGAGAATAATAAATAGATTCCATACTATAAAAACACTGGTGTTTTCAATTACCAGCACCTAACACTAATTTGCCTTTCATAGCTGATTTGACCAACCATGAAGCCAATTTTTCTTTGAAGGATTTATCGGGAATAGCATTTAAGGCATGAATTAATTTTACATCCGCGATATGTCTTTGTTGCAAATTATTGCTTTTATATGCAACATCATGAGCATGACATGCCTTATCAATAGCATTTATCGGATACTCACCAGGCCGGGGCTGATTTTGATCATCAAGTCTGATATCTAATCTCGTTCCGGGACCACAGTAGCTATATCCTGGAAGGTGTTTTTCTCCGGGGTATTTTGCCCATGGGGTTCCGGGGAGTTTTCCAAGTTTTGCGGCAATATCACCTCCGAGTTGCTTTTTTTTAAAAATCTAAATTTTTTTATACCACATGTTACACACTTACCAGTAAGCGCTAGTCTATTGTTTTTAGTTGTAATGGTTGTCTGATCGGTTGTATCAGTACGCTGTTTACACTTAACACAATATAGATCCATAATTTATATATAGCGTTATGAATATAATTGATTTTTCAGCGACTAAAAGAAGAGAACCGGTAAAACACCACGCAGCGCTTCCGAATTCTGTCCGTGCCATTATAATCGGACCATCTGGATCAGGCAAAACACAATTACTGCTTAATTTGATAATGCGATTTATGAAGTGGGATAAATTATATTTAGTTGCCCCATCCGTAGATGATCAACGGTGCTATGAAGTGCTAAAAGATTATAATGAAAAAGCATCAGAAATTAAAGGTGAAAGTGTAATCGACTTTATTACTGATATTGATGATGCACCATCAGTAGAAGATCTCGATGGAGACATAAACAATCTTGTAGTGTACGATGATGTAATGTTAGATAATCAAAAGAACCCTGCTAGAATATTTTCCCGAGGTAGGCATAAAAACACTGACGTGATATATGTCACTCAACGATATACTCAAATTCCAAAAGTAATTCGCGATAACTGCAATATTCTTGCTGTATTCAATGGCGTTGATACACATACGCTACGAAATATTTGGCAGACATGGTGTTCCGATATGGACTTCAATGGATTTAAAAATTACTTTGGTCATGCTCAGTCTGTCCCATATGGATTTATAACAATAAATTTACACGACCCTCGGTCACGATATCGTATTGGACTTGATCAAATATTTGGTTAAATAATTTGTATTAATCAGCAGCAGAGAGGGTGAAATGACAACATATTTGCGACCGTAGATGGCAGCAATTTGAGTGTGGTTATGACAATGTATTTGCGACAAAATCGCTAAGATGGGGTCTTTATTTTTTTTTGGTTGAAATATGAGATTTCGTAGGAAGGTTCCATTGGCATTCTGAGGCTTTAATCGATTCTGTCGCAAAAATTTGTAGACGTAGATGGCAGCAATTTGAGTGTGGTTATGACAATGTATTCACGACAAAATCGCTAAGATGGGACCTTTAATTTTTTTTTGGTTAAAATATGAGATTTCGTAGGAAGGCTCCATTGGCATTCTGAGGCTTTAATCGATTTTGTCGCAAATATATTGTTGTAGGGTTCACCCTCTCTGCTGCTAACTTTATGATACATACTCTACCTGATTAGTTATTTAACCTGTAAATGGCTAAATATGCTTGTAGAAACTTCATCTATTTTAGTATGCATTTGTCACTTTAATACATGCCCATTGCTTCACATCTTTGAGTGTCACTCTATCAAGTTTACCTTTTTTATCCCTATTTGCAACCTCAATGTTATTTTGAAATTACCATTTCTAACACATTTTAACTTCATTTGCCTACATCTTTCTGATTTTTTTTTAGAATTAAGAGAAACATGTTATATCTTTTTCGGTCTAGCCTGGTATATGGAACAAAGTATTAGAGTTGTATCAATTTGGAAGCTCTCCAGTAGTCCAATGGTAATAGCAAGGACTCATAAGGACATGTGAAGTCTGCTGCTATAAGTGACCAAGATGAGTTCATATCAGTACACTGATATACAGCATCTCAAAGACATGGCTTAGATCTTCATGACAGAGACTCACATCATTTTTCAGTAAGGTGGAACTTCCCTGTAACTGTATTTTCATATGGCATTGTTGACTTTTGTAGTTATCGGCATTAAAATGGAATGCATATTTGCTATAAAACATGGTAGTGGTCCCATTAAAACTTTAAATTTGAGTGGGCTATTAGTTATACAAACAACTGCCCAAGTTCCTAAAACAATAAATGTGGACCATAGCACCTGTCATTGTTTCTTTAGTATGTACACATATATGCATCTGGATAGGCATGTTGCAATTTGCTGTCAAAATCATTGTGAGCTATCATGCTTCAGTACCCCGGGGATTAATATTATCAGTTGTACAGACCCAAACTACCATTTGCTTTAAACACCATTCATTAATCAACTTTTCTGCCTTAAATTTGTCAAACTGAATGTCATAACTTGTATGAAAATTTAATTTTTGTAAAATAAATAGTTTTTAAAATTTATATATTTATTTAAATTTTCATTAAAATTTAATATACAATATTTTTTAATTTCAAGAATAGTTTCAGACAGGCCTTATCATGTATTACAATTAGGTTTTTACTGCATTGAAAATGCCTATAATTAAGGAAGATATAGCAAATTTAGTTTTGGTTTCTTAAGAACAATTTGATCTCAAATTGCACCCTATAGAAGACAAGCATTACACACATTCTGATAGCTGTCACGTGTTTTCTTGCAAGGAAATTTCAAAAGACTTTATGCATGAAGTTGAAATAGTAGTGTCATGCAAAATAAAACTCAAATATAAAAGTTTGACAAAAACTTTGACCCTTTCAGGAATCAGTACACAATTAATAAAATCCGGTTCAGTACCCACGAATGTAGTCCCAGTCTATTTTTAGATCACTTTTTCCTGTCAAAGCTTGGTGGTGATACTAGTTTCAGATTTTGGCATTCTTGGTAAGGATTTAAAGGTAATTATTTATTCTTTAAAATGTGAGCTTATTGAGTGGTTGTCTGTGTGCATTTCGGCGCCAGTGCACATTGAGTAATAAGGTCTTGGTGATGATCCGGAAGTGAAATCTGTGTTCCGTTGCCTGGTGTTTTGTTTACAATTCAGCCTCTCAAAAAAATGCAGGTCAACCCTTGACAAGAACTAAACCGTAAAGTCATGTTTGAAAGTATTTTAGATTAACATATGATTTGTATTGATTGTCACACAGTGGAAAGTTCAGTACTGAGAAACAAATGTACAGACAATATAGTGAAATTGTGTACTATGGCGAACAGAACGATTTTGCTATAGAAACATATGTTCAAACGAAGACTTTGCAAACATAATTAAAACTTTCAGTAAGTTATGATTTGTTAGTAGGGCTCTAAATACATGACCAAATGGGCTACCTTGTAATGAAATAGGATTAAAAGTAACAATTTGTACATTGGTGTGCGTAATACATCCTTGACGAAGTATGCTTTATCGGAGTGATCGCGTTTGACGCACTTAAGAACTTTTAACATTTCAGAAACTTAATGCTTAAATAGTGATACATCTCATTTCCTTTGAAAACATTTATTTATTTGTTTCTGCAAAGTATCGATAACAAATGACAATGATATATTTAATAGTACTATTTAACACTTGCGTTCAGCCAGGTAACCCTTGGCAAGGTTTTGCTGTACATCACTTATTTGGACGCACGTCACGTCTGATACAGCCGAAAAATAAGATAGTTATATTCCAGGGCAACTTCAGTAGAACATTGGAAGCACAATATTATCGAAAATAAAATGAAGAAAAAAAACATAATTTAACATTCAATAACCGTTCATATATATATTTATTTTATGTATAGTTTTTGTAGAGATTTTGTCCCAGAAGCAATACGAATATACAACAATTAAATCTTTGTATGATTCATAATGGTATTATAATAAAAATGTAATTACAAGTAATATATTTATCTAATATGACTTGTCTTTATTTTGTATTTCTTAGCAGTGTGCTTATATGAATATGTTATTTATGCAGATTATCTGTCATTGAATGTACTTTTTTGAGCGTCAGAACAGTCGTGCAACTTTGATAACTTGTTTTGTGGAAGTGAAAATAATCAGTGACAAAGATATAATATTAAAGTAGATTTTGAATTAGAGGCTGCAGATTTAATTATGAAATATACTTAACAGGTACTTCTTTAAATAGATATGAATTATGTTAAGAAAGAACCACCTGAAAAGAAAGTCAGTAAAGACAGCTCCACCGAAACTTTAAAATGCAGCACAATAATATAAACAGTGTCACTGATTTTGTCATCCATTGTGAGTCGCATTTTCAAAACATGCTCATTGGCTGATTTGCTGTCCATTAAAAATTGTTATTAAAGATTTTTATGAGTATATTTTATTTCATAAGCATTAATGATATACATTTTCACCCTGTTTGACTCAATGTTGATTAGTGAAAACATGTTTTTATGACTTCATTGGGTGAACTTTGAGTTGATGATGCTGCGTTAAAATATCAGCATCAGAACAAGGAGCAAGATATTACTGTAAGCAAGGGCTAATCGACTTACAGGATAATTGAGGTGTGTTTAGCTCTACTGGTCATAGACCAGATGGTCTTATGAGATGGTCTGTACTCCTTTCATCCAACATTCAGTGTATGTCCGTCCATTAACACAAACTTGCCATGTCCTAAGATTTTAAAACTTTTTACCCATACATCCCATTCTCTTGTTGGTCCAAATGAAAATACCGGTAGCACTGCTCTGACATCCAATAAAGGCACAACTGTAACCTGCAGCATGGAAAGCCATGTCAATAAGGATTTTCACCAGAAGATATTCAAATAATGCCAAGTTTCTTGTAAATTAAAACGCAGATGTGTGTCACTCTTTAAGACTTTTCCTTAAGATTATTGTTATTTTAACATCAAGCTCGCGTTGAGTACCCGTGCCTTTAGCAACATAAGAATCACATAAAAATTAATTACATTGACGTAAAATAACCGACTAGCCCAGTACATAACATCGATAAATTTACCACTGTTCGATTCTAAATATGGGAAATTGGTGTAACTGTCCGATCACTTTCGTCTTTACTTTTCTTTGACACACCAACCGTTGCTTAAAAGTCAACGTATATATATATATATATATATATATATATATATATATATATATATATATATATAGAGAGAGAGAGAGAGAGAGAGAGAGAGAGAGAGAGAGAGAGAGAGAGAGAGAGAGAGAGAGAGAGAGAGAGAGAGAGAGATGGCGGGATTAACACAGGATTAATGGCTTTTCTTCCGAACTTGTGTTTACCTATAATTGGCGGAAAGACGCGAACGCAGTCCGATGTCGCCGGACGTTATTAAAGCCAATTAAACAGGGGGGGGGGGGGGGGGCGGGGGGGCGGGGAGATTGTTTTTTCTTCAGGCGATAAGAGATATCAGCCAATCAAAATATTTTCACATTAATAAGTAAACAAACCTAACCAGTGGGCAGTTTTTCGGTATAATGTTTACTTGTACGATTTTGATTAAACTGTTTGTATTAATTCGTTGCACAGATGATATTTTGGCACTCAAACAATACTCCCCCAACTCATCTTTTATTTTGTTTTCATTTCCAACAGTACTTGGCTATTTTAGATATTCTGCTCTGACTAAGTGGTTCACACAAGCAATACGTGGCATTATTTTTAGTACATAAAATGGCATGATTCTTATTATACCTTAACCATATCTACTTTTATATATTCACAGCTCCAACAGACGTACATAAACATACACTACGTTCAAAGAAATCAAACAGTTAGGCTGTCGATCTCTGAAAGTCAATCTTGAAGCAAGCTAACCCATTTTCATTATATTTAAAGGAAATGTAAACCAAATTAAAATTCATTTTATGTTTTATTACAAACTCAAATTTGAACTGATTAGGATAAATCTCTCAATCGTAATAAAAAATTTGGTTGTAATAATACGAAATTACAGAAAAACGTTCGACGAAATAATAAAGCACATGCGGAAAATATTAATTGGATATTCAGCTCTGGAGCATGCGGAAAATATTAATTGGATATTCAGTTCTGGAGCAGCGCTGTAGCGTAAGCTCAAACCGATGTTGCCGGATGTTTGATAGAAAATGATGAACATGCGCAAGAAAGTGCAAGAGAGAGAGTTACAATGGTAAGCCTTAAGGGCATACAACGTATACTGTACCGTATAAAAGTATACGTCGTTAACGCCTGAGAGCCTTAGCAGTGTTAACAAATTTAGCCTTGAGGGCTTTAACAATGTATGTATCGGGTGTAAATAGGAGGAATCAAAAAGAAACGTCACTGATATGTGTTTTTTATAAGCATTATACGGTGTTATATCCCTTTGCTACTTTTATATATGCATTCACAATTGTCGTCATATTACAAATATATACTTGGTAAATTAAATCAGAGATCATTTTCGAAATATTCGATAGACAACTGAATATTTATTCCAGTAATAATATTGGATTATCTTCAAAATGTTGTGGTCTCTTGATGGAAATAAAGACTACATCCAATGTATAAGATATAGTATAATTTAGGGACAATGTTTCTTTGACCGACAAACACCACTTTAATAGGATCTGCATATTCAGGCAAAATGTCTCTAACAGCTTAATTTCCATGATATATTGAATCCAGGACCTTACCAATTCCTTTGATCTGAGCAAATGTTTATGTCTCCATTTTCCAGTCAAAGGATATCCATGGAGTATGCATAAATGTAAACATACCCTTATTTGTTCAGTGATGATAAAAGATCAAAGAATTTGAGGAACCTGCGACAAGGATTTGGTAGAAAGCTTTATTCGAATTGTACTTGTCGCTTAGGATACTAATAATTTATAAGCACACGATGAACACTAACAATAACTACCCCTTAATACACACATACATACATACATACATACATACATACATACATACATACATACATACATACATACATACATACATACATACATACATACATACATACATACATACATACATACATACATACATACATACAAACACACCACACACACACACACACACCACACACATACATACATACATACATACATACATACATACATACATACATACGTTCATACGTACATACATACATACATACATACATACATACATACATACATACATACATACATACTACATACATACAGAAGTACGTACGGAAGTACTTGTATACGTGCTTGCGTACGTACGTTCGTACTGCTACGTGTTTGAGCTCATTCAAAAGTAACAAAGATTTGTGATTTAGTCTTTTAACGTAGCTTTGAAATTTTTTTGAGTCGATATCGCTGCGAATTTGCAGTGAGAGTTTTTATAGGGATATCTAACATTAGGACATTATGCCGCAGACATGTGGCATTATATCCCACACAGTCACGCTATCCTGACAGCAGGCCGACCAGTGCTGTTACAAACCTCTTAATGCTGAGTACCATTTTTCAAAGTCTTTGGTATGACTCAAACGGGTTCGAACCTGCAACCTTCCGCATCCAAGGCAGATCCTATAACCACTAGCAACGAACGTGTTTCAAAAACAAAAGTAAAAAAGAAAAAAAGTGAACCCGACAAGCTCTGCAAAATTAAGAAAATACTTTATTTCCCTGCAAAACAAGGTAAAATATTACACAGGGACTTATGTTTTGTGAATATAATAAAATAGAATATTTAAAATGAAAAACTTGTCATCCAAATGGTCTCTTGAAAAGGTCTGCAAACGTCCTTCGCTCTTTAAAATGTTGGTAGTGAATGGTGAAAACGTAATACTGCTCATTTTCGTTTGTTGTGTAATACCTTATATGTCTTATAATCAACGGATCTGTGGAATGTTGGTAATTAATCGAGTCATCTGAAATCTCGTTGGTCTAAATAAGAGCCGCGGTGGTCTAAAACTCAGCTCGAATTACCAACGGACTGAAAGGTGCGAGTTCGAAGAGTGTCAAACGGTCAGCCCAGGTTGAACTAGACGTCGTCTGGTATTGGTTTGCAATAAAGCACCAACGCATACCAAATACAAAATATAAAAGGTAAATACCTCCCATGTGTATATTTTTACAAATTCATTAAATTCAGAAAAATAATTATAGCTCATTAGAATTGTTCTATGTCGTTCTGAAGCCCAAGCGACATTTGTCTATTCTTGGACATGCTCTTGGTCTTTAATTACACGGAATGTCTGTCAATAGCTTTGTTAAATCTTACTGATTCCTTGCTCTGATCGGGTTTAATGATTGTCCGTTATTTTGTGTTATTTATGTTTGATTTTATTATGATTAAACAGGTGAACAATATTTTAATTTGAATCTGATTTAAAGATATTTGATTTTCCTTAGTAAATTCTGTTCTGTCTTAGGTCTTTAGTATACATATGACTTGAGAAACAAGACTAAACGTTTTACATGATCAAAAAAAAAATTAATAAATATTTAGTATTACCTAGTATTCACAAGAACTTTATAAATCAATTTTTTAATTGGAACAACACTGCCACATTGATGTGATACTGCGATGACGTATTCAATATGCAGTATAATGAATTGGGTATATTATTTGTGTGAATCAATATATAGGTGTTTTCAAACTGCGGATAAATGTTGAAAAACTTGAGACATTTCATTCAGGTATAAATATAAACATCTACGTTACTCTAAAGAGTGACATAAAACAGCCATTTCTGCATATTCCACAAATGCGTTTATACCACGTTGCCAAGCCAGGCAACAACAAACATTATACCACGTCGCCAAGCCTTCCAATGACAAACATTATATCACGTCGCCAAGCCAGCCAACGACATAAATTATACCGTAGCCAAGCCAGCCGAACGACAAACATTATATCACGTCGCCAAGCCAGCCAACGACAAACATTATACCACGTCGCCAAGCCATCCACGACAAACATATCTAGAATTAGCCCTGTTCGACCGACCGTTCTGGTTAGTCTAGTGGTTAGAGCGTCCGCCTCAAACGATGAAGTTTGCTTGTTCGAACCAGGGCTGAGTCATACCAAAGACTTATAAAGAAGGCAATAACAGCTTGCCTCGTTAGAAGATCAGCATAAGAGGTTAGTGTTGACTGGTCTGTGCCTATTTTCAGAAATGTGACTGTGGGACATGATAGCTACATTTCTTCGGCATGACCACTCCTGTTATTTAGGACCATCGTATAAACTGCCAAAATGCAGACATAGTAGCGATATGACTGAACAGTTTTTTTTTAAGCTGCGGTTATAAGCATCCAAATCACATGCATACATTTCTCTTCGCGAGCAGAGGAGATTGTTGACGTCTGGAGAGCTTTGGCTGGAGGATCCGTATTCTGCATTTGGTCTTAGTGTTAGGAAGCCGTAATCTTCAATCAAACAACAGAAAGAAGTGAAATTAAATAATTAATATGTCTAACAAACTGAACCGATAGAATGTGAAATTAAATGCCCAATAATCGGGGATGTTCAACCACAAGTCCAACAGTTTAGAACGTTCCAGAAGAATTTCAATTCGAATGTGCTGATGGACTGAATTCACAACGAATTCCTAAAAATTGTTTTGGTCCAAAAAATCAATAGCGTTCGCAATTCTAATGAAAAATTGAAGTACATTAATGCTTTCAAATTTATTTGATCATAAAAGTAAATTATTCCATACACTGAAGTTAAAATAGGATTAAACACTTGTTGTCACATCCTTATATACCAAAGCTCTCTTGATCGTAAGACGCAATAAAAATGCCTAGCATCGGGTTCAGAAATTCCTTCCAAAAAATTTAAAAGTCTTAGGCCTAATTCGCTGCCAACTGACAAATTGG
>JAEAOA010001078.1:0-28327 GCA_016746295.1 Potamilus streckersoni | reverse complement strand
CATGTTCATACAACAATCAGTTTATGCAAATGTGCCGTGCCAATCAAAATCACAACATCCAAATAATCATTGTATATAAAACCATCTTCACATCTCAAAAAGTCCTCAATATGAGGAAAAATATTTTTATATCAAATAATATATATAACGAATACTGAAAATATACATGCTATTGTTTCTGCTATTAAAAAATTACAACATAACGATATTAATGTTGACATTTTGAATACTGAGAAGATTCTATGTGACTTTGACTCGTTACAACAACTGAAAAACCAAAACAGATTTTCGCTTTCGTCAGATTACAAATTTTTAAAGGATATGCAAAGTGGAATGTTAAAGTCACTGGCAAAAGTTACTGATAATCAGGTAAAATTGTTTGTACCTCTTTCAAACACAATTGACAAAATCAAGTTAGAATTATCTCAGAGAACATTGATGAACTTTCGCACAAGGCAGTTAAGGGAACATTGTGCAAATACGAGTGAAAATGAAAGTGAAAATGAAAGTAACGAGGGGGGCCTATTACTGTTATAATGGCAAAACAAAACCCTTGGGAAAACTAATGCATATTCTGCCTTAGTAAAAATAAATATATATTTAGTAACCTACAAACAAAACAAGTATACTTACGGACCAACCTTTCATTTGTGGATACTTTAATATTAAAGAATACGGACCAACCTTTCATTTGTGGATACTTTAATATCAAAGAATCCGGACAAACCATTATGTATCAGGTACTATGGACAAGTACCAAAGATATTTTTTTTTGTTTCGCATTTGACGCATTACGATCTCACATACAGATTTATATTTATAATTTCTTTTTTTGTGTCCAAGATGTGATTATTTTGGTCTGTAAGTTTGAAGTGTATTCTTGATAATAACGGATTATGAACACGCAAGTATACGGGGTTCATAGGTTCTGATACAATCAGATAACCTGGGGGGTCCCTAGGGGAAAACGTGTATAATATATACCCTTATTGGGCCTGACTAGACTTTGAAAGATCTATTTGAAAACTACCATCCACAACATCACAAACGAGATTGACAGCGATTGTTGTTGTTATGTTTATGATGCCCGGACTTATGTGTCTCCCAGCACCGAAAGGGTTATTGTTATGCTTTAGTATAGACGGTTATGGGGTTATTTTTCTCCAAGATTCAATTACTTCCGGATAATATTCTTTAATAAGATCACTTAATGATTTCTTCATTTCAGCGTTATTTAGTTCTGGTATAATGAGTGTAATTGCTCTTCTGTTATTTTATAACGATCAAGAAATAATTGCTTAGATTTTGGATTTGCGTAAACAGTATGGATCGTTGTAGCAATATTTATAATACTTCGATTGGCAATATATAAATCGAGTAAGATACTATTTAAGTGTTTTATTGACTCGATTATTTGCTTCTTGACATTATGTTCATAATGTTGTGATAATGAAGTAAGTAAATTTCTTAAATCATTAAACGTTTTATCGTATTCAGGCTTAAGAGTATTGAAAAATTCTTTAAAAAGTTCTTCATCAGCAATCTCTCTAGTACGTTGCGTCTTGGGGTCTTCGATGACAAGATTATATGCTGATCTAAATATCTTGGGATCCTTTTACCGTCAAAATCGGTAAAGTAATATCTATCGTTGTTTTGATCAAATTTAAATCTTATGTATTTCCATGGATTTTTGTTTCGATATTCTGGGCTTTTAATGAATTTTTCTTCACTCGTTTTAAACTCATTTTTATTGGGTTCTGAAACTCCATTATAAACTGGTGCGACTTCAGGCCATCCTAACACTGATCTGATCGAACTCTGATAGATATCTACGAGGTAATCAGGGGAATTTACTTCAATTACCGCTGATAGTGTTGGGTCGTAAACAGTGATAGCTATTTTTGATTTTTTACCTGTGATTGATTTTATTCTGCGTTGGAACTCGTCATTAATCTCCTCTATTTGATAACTGCCCGTTGAAATTCTAGCAACTTGCTGATCAGGTGTTCCAGCCGGTTTATTTTTATTAGCAAATAGCAGTGAATTATTTGATGGTAATCCACCAAATGTTTTTGATCTGATATTTGGCCAGCTATTATAAACGCGGAGTTGGGCCAAGGCAATTTCACTTGCTGGAATTGCAGTTGTAAATTTAACGCTAAATTCAGGATTGGTTGAACTTACCGATAGCATAGTAGTTTTAGATGGTGTCGTATTAGTGACGATCTGTTGCAATAATTCCCTTGACAATGTCAAGGACTCTGACATTATTGTTATCGTTATTATTTAATGCTCAATCATTCCGCTAATGTCCCTAGAGAATGTGTTGTTTTCTATCACGAATGCTTCATCGTAGGTTTTCATTATCGTTACAAACTCCTCATCAGATATTTTGCCATCACTGAGGTACAAGGAAAGATGAGAGCATAATTTAGTATAGGCGGCTGTTGCTGTGTGTAATTTCATCATGTATTCGTGTAATTTATCGCTCGCGCATATAGATATTTTCTTAGCGATAATACTAAGAATACCTGCACATGTTGTTGTCGTAGAAAGGATAATCGTTAAAACCGCAGGAGCGTCATAGTTAACGTTGATAATAATAATCCGGTTCCAGCAAGAACAGCAGAAACCGAGTAAACGACTATGTCAATAACAACTATTCGTGTGCGATATTTTTTACTTTCAACGCGTATTCGTCAATGATATTTTTTTAGTTCAGTCTGACACTTACACGCCTGAATATATCTGTGATGTTGAACGTCAATGAATGACTCTGTCATTGGATTCATTATACCTAATGACGTTGTCATTTAATTAAATAATTAATTAAGAAGATTTAGTTACAAATTCCAGACACCACCAGTAATTAGCGGATGCCAAATTTCTATTCGATGATTCCAACGTGAACGTTTCTTCAGAATTTTTTTCTAACATTACAGATACGGTTCTAGTCAATTTATTAGCTAATGGAGATGTGGTAAGTATGTTAAATTCTACACCGCTAAACACAGACAACCTATACATACCAGCGACCTCTGCGGTGTGTTTGATGGTTTTATTTTGTTGTGTCCATGTAGCTGAGCCTGATCCGATGACGTACACGATGTTGATAATCTGTTTGTGAGGAATGTTAATCAGGCTAGTTTTCTGAATAATATCTGGAATTCCACTAATAATATCAGTTAGTTTCGTATTAATATCAACGAGTTTTATGTCGACGGTTGGTAGACTTCCAAAAAATTCATTAATGGATCTGTTTATGTTTCTACGAAAACTTAGAAACGTATTTACGTGACCGGTAAAATCAGTTCTTATTGTGGCTATTTCATTGTTGATCGTTGTTCTTGCTGTCACTTGATTGGTATTAGTAGTATTAGGAAACCAGGTTTTCAACTCACTTTGTTTTTTTACCCTCCAAACAAGTATAAATTATCCCCCACCCCACCCCCTTTTCTTCCAAAATAAACCAGGTTTTCAACTCACCCTAGAAGAAAACCAGGTTTTCAACTCACTTTGTTTTTTTACCCTCCAAACAAGTATAAATTATAGTCCTAAATTATCCCCCACCCCACCCCCTTTTTTTTCCAAAATAAAACAGGGTTTTGACTCACCCTCCCCCACCTCTTTTTTTCCCCCTACTACTACCTGTAAACAGGTATTTTGTAACCAAACAAAACAACAAGTGTTGGAATGCGATAAGCTCTTTACACAGAGGTGACTAATTTGTTAGAACAGCGCATGTGTGGAATACAATTATTCTAAAGACGGCAAACGGGTTTTACCACAAGATAACAGGATGAAAATTAAACTGTGCATTAGAATGTTTCAGTTAACAAGGTGGAAATTAAACTAGCATTAGAATGAAAATGATATTATTTTAGTTATATTATATCTTAAGTTTAGATAAAATTTTATGTTACTCATATTTTTTATGATATTTTTTTTCATACTTGCTAACCCTCATTGGTAGAATGTCTGTTAACATATTGTCAATAATACGAAATTCACGTAATAAATCATCCATATTATATTTAACTCCTCGTAGGTAAGACCGGATGTGATCAAGTAGTTTCTTGTAAGTTTTAATTGATGTTAAACAACCGTGCTTCTTTATCAAAAGTCTTGGTTCTACTTTTTTACACGCCGCTGTAAGTGAAACACCAATACCAGATATAATTAACAAAAAGGGATTTAACGATATCCCACTTGAAATTATACCAGAACTAGTCATTAACAAGGGTAGATAAGATATTACTCGAAGGATCTTGTTGTAGTATTTGTAACATTTTTTCACACACCAAAGTTTTCTATGATAATATTTATAATATTGTATTAATGCGTCTACATCTTGTTTTGGAATATCTTTTGAAATATGATTGAAATCAACTATACTTCTTTTCATTATAATATTAGTTCACATAGTCCTATGTTTGGTTAATCCATAATAAGAGCTGGTTGTTCAGCTATAAATTCCAAACACCAGAGAAAAATTGCTAATTGTAAAGTTTTATCAACTGGTTCAAGTACAAATTCTTCTTCAGAATTTTTGTTTATTATTACAGATAATACTCCAGATGAGTCATCATTTGGATGACGAAATAGATATTTGGTAGATATTTTAAACTTTGCACTGCTAAGCACTGACAATCTATACACACCGGTAACTTCTGCAATATATTTGATAGAATTATTTTTTGGTGTCCACCCAGTATAACCAGTATCAACAGTATACACAATATTTTTAATCTGTTTGTGAGGAATTTTAACCATACTCGTTTTCTCAACAATATTCGGAATTCCACTAATAATATCATTGAGTTCTGTGTTAATATCATTAAATTTTGTTTTGATATTAGCGAGTGTAATGCCAACATTTGATGGATTTCCAAAAAATTCATCTCTAATTTTGTTTATGCTTCTGCGAAAACTTAAAAATGTGTTCACGTGACTGGTAAAATCATTTTTGAGTGCTGTGATTTCATTAGTAATTAAAGCGTCCCAATCATTGACATATTTTTTAGTGACAGCATCCCCATCCTCAGTTGGGTTTCCAAGATCTGTAATCTTATTTTGTTTCATAACAATATTCCCACTAAATACATCACCATCTTTTTTAACAAAATCATTAACTGACCTACCAGAATCTTGTATATTACCTAGATTGTTAAAAGTAACGATATTATTAGCAATCGCAGCAGTATTTCGTACAACTACATCTGACAGTTTTACATTACTCGTCTTTAATCGTCCTTCTTTGTCTTGGAAAATGACAACTTCATCTGGATCTACGCTGGTAAGATTTAGTAAATTATTGATTTCATTTTTGAGCCGATCAAGAGTTGCATATTTGGATAAGTCACCTTTAAAACTTTTTGTGGATAAATCTCCTAATAATGTTCCAAATTTTGTATAATAACTCATTATTTACTATCCTAGATAAAATTATCAACACTAGTTTAATATTATACAAAAATGGCAAAATCGTTGATATTAAACTTTGATACAGAGAGACTAGTGAAGCATAAACATAACAATGAACTTCCTGATTGTCATTATCTTATTGTTGGGCGAACTGGATCGGGGAAAACAAATTTGCTTATGAATTTGCTTCTTGGTGATAATTTTAACTACGACAGAGTTTATATTTACACAATCAATCCACAGCAAGATAAGTATGAGTTATTAAGTGAGTATAATAACAAGCTTCGTGATGATCTTAAAGCTGGTGAAGATTTTTTTATAATTAGGCAGCCAGAAGATCTTATTCCAGTTAATCAACTTGATGCAGATGAACATAAGATAGTAGTTTTTGATGATATTCCGCTAAACAACATGGAGATGAACAAAATAAGATCATATTTTTCACTATCCCGTAACAAACAGTGTAATTCTGTTTATCTCGCTCAAGGATTTTATAATGTTGATAGGTTTATTAGGCGAAATACGGGTTGTTTTATTTTATTTCCAGGATTGGATAATGTTGACGTTAGAAATATTGCAAGCGAGCAATGCGGTGGCGTGACAAAAGATAAGTTTATTGAACTTTACCGTAATGCTACAAAAGATAAATTTAACTTTTTCTTATTTGATAAACTTACAAATGATCCAACTAAAATGTTTCGCTGTTGTATTAACAGTTACTTACAGTAAAGCGTTTCAATTTTATAAAATTTATAATTATAATAATGGACAAACGAGCAAGATACAGACAACACATAGAAGACCTAAAAAAACTTGCTCAATCTCAGGCATCACTTAAGCAAAAAGTACAAGAAGCACGACGTGGGCAAGTAACTGCTACAGAAACAACAGCTACAATGTTCAAGCCGGTTACTGAAGCATTATTAGGTAAACAACCTGAAACTAAACCACTGTCAGAAGAAGAACTTAAGCAACTACAGGAAAAAGGTTTGGTTGGAATTGTTAGAGAACAACAGGAAGCAGCTGCTGCAAAACTTGTTACTAGATCTGATGAAGAAAAGAGAAAACTGATTGAGGCACTTACAGCAAATATAGCTGATCCTGCGGTTAGACAAGCTGAAACAGATCGATTGATAAACAATCCACTGGAACTTGAGCGAAGATTAGCAGAGTTAACAACGCAAGGAATAACAAATATTATAACAAGTTTATCAGGAGAAATAAAAGATATCAAAGAGGAGCAACAAAGAGTCGGTGATCTTACTGTAAAGTTTATGGAAGTTGGAGATCAAAGACTTCATTTTACAAAAAGAGCAAATGATGAGATAAAAGTTAGTGAATATAATGATTTTTTAAACAAAGAAAATATAAGGGGTATTGATGATATAAGCAAGTGGACTGATGCAGAATATCAAGCATTAATCGATAAATTTGATGTAATATTTAATGACGGAGCTGCTGCTAAAGATGAATTAAACACGGTTACAGAGATTGATAATATGATTCCACTTTATGAAAGAATGAGAAAGGGTGTCATTGCTCTCACGTTTAAAAAAACAGCAGAAAATAGCAGAGCAAAACCTTTTGGTAAAGGGTGGAGTTTTAAAAGAAAATTTGATAAACTCGATAAATCTCGTGTAGAAAAATATAGAAAAGAAAAAACAGGAACTGGTGTAAAAGTATTTACTTCAACTACTGAAATGATAGGTAGATTAATGTTATTAATATCATCAAAGGAAGCTGGGAATGTTAGTGTTGAACTTGATAATGAAATCATTGACATACTTGATCATCTAAGATCGAGTGAATTATTAACATCTGACGAATATGAAACTTTACACCGCGACTTAATCGCGGCGACTTAATTTTGTAAAATGATATAATATTAAAGGAATGCAAACAACATTATTACTAAACTCTAGCGAGTCTACAGAAGATAGCGCAAATTTTTCAGTAAATTATATTCCACCTATAGAACTAGATCCTACAAAACAATATGAAATTGGATTAATTTCTTGTACTTGCTGGAATGCTATACCTAACGTGAAAAATGATGTTAACGATGAAATGTATTTTACTATGATTACAACATCTCCAATATCTACAACAAAAAAAATAAAAATTCCGCAAGGAGCTTATAATATTGAAGATCTAAACAAGACAATCAAAGAGCTCATAACAGAAGCTAACGGTGTGGCTGATAATTTTGAATTAGAAGCAAATTATAACACATTGCGAACTAGGATAACTTTGAAAAATATAGCAATCAATCTTGAACCAAGAGAAAGAAGTATTGCACAACTGTTAGGATTTACTGAAAAAACTTACACTGCACTTGATCAGCCTATTACATATGACAGTGAACTGCCAGCAAATATAACGGAAGTAAATACAATATTAGTAAATTGCTCTACTGCTTCTGGCTCTTATACATCAAAAGGTAGCAAAGGTCAAACGATTTACAGTTTCTCACCAGAAGTCCCGCCAGGTTCTCTCATGCAAATAACTCCACAACATATTATATATTATCCTTTAAACGTTGAAGATCAAATATCAAGTATAAGGATGCAGTTGACAGATCAATCAGGAAAACAGTTACATGTTAGTAATGAAGTTGTAACTTATTATTTACATCTACGTGAGCAAAAGTAAAAATTATGCAACATCAAATATAATGAAACAAAGAAAAAAAGTTTATCGAAGAAAAATAGTAGGAGGATTTTTTGGAAATATATTCACTAAAGTTATTGAAAATATTCCAGGACTAGCACGTAAAGTTGCACCAATTGCTATTGACGCTGGTAAAGCTTTTGCAACTGGGGCTGCATCTGCCGCTGGGACTGCGGTGGGACAAAAAATAGCTAATAAAATAAAAGGAGATCCACCGACTGCATCTGAAATAAAACAAGCTATCTCAGAAATCGCTCCAACAAAAGAAACTCAAAAAGCTATGATAACAACAACAAAAAAATTATTATCACCAAAGGGCGAGCAGATCATACAAAAATTAATATCTAAAGTAACAATGCCGCAATAAAATTTTATATAATCTAATAAAATAAAATGTCTACTAAAAATTATCTCGAGTTAACAGAAACTTATGACATCGACAACGATGTGACAGAATTCGAGTTTGTTGAGTACCTTGATGAAAATTCTAACGAACCAAATAAAACTGGTATTAGAACCTTTAACACCAGAGACGAAGATGTATTTCTACTGCCACATAAGGCTATGTTAGAAGTTCGTGGTCAGATTATGACAGTAGCTAATCCACCTGCTGCAATTGCAGTTGGAGCAGAAGTAGCTCTTATAAATAACGGTTGGGGTCTATTCAAAAGTGCTAGATATCAACTGGCCAATCAAACTGTAGAAGATATTTCGAGTCACCTACAAGTTGCAAGTACAATTTTCAATATTATTTCATTTTCCGACGATTACTCGAGATCAACTGCAACTAATATGATGTGGTTTAAAGATACTGGACGGGGTATAGCTGAATCAACAGAATTTTTAAAGAGAGGCGCTATAGTACATGGAGCTAATGCTGATGAAAATACTGTAATTGTGAGAAATTTTCTCATTGCTAATGCTGCTGCACTAGATATTGTCGCACCTGCTGCAGATGCTAATGCAAACGCTACAAGAGTTTCTCTTACAGCAGCTTTCAATAATCTAAATATAACACCACCAGCTGCAGCTGCAGACGGTACTGCGATGTTAAATTTACTTCTTAACACACTTGATGTGAGAAATCCACGCTATAACGAAGGTTTTGCTAGGCGAAGAAAACTTGCAGCAGGATCACGTCAAATTACAATGATGCTTCCGCTAAGCATGATTTTCGGCTTTTGTCGCGATTATGATAAAGTATTTCGCGGAGTAAAACATACTCTTATTTTAGATCGAGCAGACCAAAACGATTGCTTGTTTAGATCTGGAGGGGCTGATGTACAGTTTATCATAAACAAACTTTCTTTGTGGATGCCACGTATAACACCATCAATCACTAAAATGTCAGAACTAAATAACACGCTTGATAAGCATACAAACAGAATTTACTTTAAGCAGCATAAGGTATATCAGACAGCGGTTCCAAATACTACTGACTACACATGGAGGGTCACAACAACATCAAGCGAACAAATGCCGAGAAATATCTTTGTCGTATTTCAACAACAAGCTCGACGAGGTAACCAACAACAAAATAATGCAGTATTTGATCACTCTGATGTCAGACGAATATACGCTAGATTAAATTCAAAGCAATATCCAGAACGAGCTATCGAGTGTAATTTTGCTGATGATGTTAATAAAAATATTTCTCGACCGTACATGTACCTGCTTGACGCAATACAAAAATATCAAGATGTTGAAGATGGAACTCAAATATCAGTAGAAGAATTTCGTACGCTTTATCCTATATTTCATTTTGATGTTAGTAAACATAACGAGCGAGCTGTAGACAGCACAGCGGATATTGAAATTACCTGGACACTTGGGGCGGTTCCAGTAGCGCCGTTATACGTATACGCATTAGTGATTAGTGATAGATTTATCACGGTAGATTCTATTGGAGGTAAAATGACAGTTCAAGTTTAATCTACAGTTGTTATATAAAATGGCAAAGTATATTGTAAAAGAAGTGTATTTGACTGATGGCCAAGTTAAAAAATTAGTAGCTGCTACTGCAAAGCGAGAACAGGTATCATTAAAAATCAATCCTAATATTTCTGATGGTGTTTTAACAAAATTAATGCTAACAAAAAATCAAGTAAAAAAGTATGATCGTAAAAAAACTTTTGTTTTAAATTTGAGTGCTGCACAAATGACAGCGATGGCAAAAGAAGGTGGTTTTCTTGGTCCGGCATTATCAGTATTAACTAGTACAATAATACCTAAACTTTTGCCGGTGTTGGGAACATTAGGACTAGCAGCAGCGTCTGGAGCAATATCTGGCGCAACGAAGAAAGCAGTCGAAGGTAATGGTATCATTCGTGGAAGTGGAATAAAAAATTGTAAATTTTATGTAAATAATATATTATAATGCCACAAAAGAAAAAGAAATCACCAACAACAAAAAAAAAGAAAGTAATAAAAACAAAATCACCAACACCAAAGTGCAAATGCATATGCAATCAAACAAAACAAGGAGGAATTATTCCGTTCGCTCCACTTTTGGCGGGACTAGCGGGAAGTCTGCTGCCAAATCTTTTAGGAATCGGACGTGGTCTAACATTACCAGGAACTCGTCGACCCCGTTGAGTAATTTTGATATCATTGATAAGTTAAAAGCAGTTCCTGGATTTCACGGAGTTTATTCTAAAGATGAGCTCTCAGCAATAAAATCACCATCTGCTGTAAGTTCATGTGTTATTAATATACAAGATTTCAATGACGGATCCGGCACACATTGGGTAGCAGTTTATAATAATAATTATTTTGACTCGTTTGGACTTCCTCCAAGCGATGTAATAAAAAAGTATATGAAAAAAAATTTTACAAAAGTATATTATTCGTCAAATCAACTCCAACCTGTTGGAACGTCTGCTTGCGGATATTATTGTATTATGTTTATCCGACAGATGAGCAGAAATCTTAATTTTTTAAAATTTATTTTACAGTTTGATAAGCAACCTTCTCACGCTAATGATGAGATCGCAATTAATTTTATCTAAACTTATAAGTATAATAATGTCAACATACTGTCTCAAGTGTAAAACTAAAACAGAAGGTATTAATGAAACAACAGAAAAAACAAAAAACAACAGGATAATATTAAAAAGTATTTGTGCAATCTGTGGAAAAAGAAAAAATACATTTTTAAAGAAAACGTCCCCAGCGATAGTATCTCCAGCGACGTCGCTAGGATCTGGTTATCCTAATATTATTTTAGTCGACGACTAAAAATATAGAATGATATGCAACTGTGATTCTGACAGAGATTTGTGTATTGAGCAAAATAAAATTGTCGCATACTGTCAATGTTGTAACAACAGAGAAATAATAGGGTCAGGTATAGATATACATAAACTAATTGGAAAATTGCCAAAACCAAAAGGCGGTTGGACATTGCCAGGGCATCGGTATACTGGTCCATGGAATCCGCTACATCAACAACTAGATGAAAACGACAATCCATTGCCAGGCCAAGAGCCTTACAATCAAGTGGATGCAATAGCAATGCGTCATGATATCTGTTATCGTGATCATGAAAACTCAAAATTAGATTGTGATAAAGTAATGTTAGACGAATTACGTGATATGGAGCCAACAAATCTACGAGAACGTTTTGATAGAAAATTTGTTCAGGGAATAATTGGAGCAAAATATAAACTTGGACTCGGAGAGTCTCGTCAATCACCTCACGATCGGGGAAATAAAGTATATGATGATCTTGCAGTCGAACTACACAGACCTAAAAAAAAAAGTTTCCACGACGTAAAGTTGTCGCTAATGGTGTAGATGATATCTGGGCAATAGATTTGGTGGATGTATCTAATCTAGCTCAGTTTAACGTTGGCGCTGATGGCGCTCCAAAAAGGTATTTGTTTAATGTTATAGATGTTTTTAGCAAATATGCTTTCAGTGTACCTGTTTCGGATAAGACAGGAACTTCAATGACCGATGCGCTAAAGCAGATAATAACAAGCACAGAAAGAAAACCAAACAAAATCTGGACTGATCATGGATCTGAGTTTTTTAACAAAAAGTTTGAACAGTTTCTAGAACAAAATAATATAAAAAGGTATGTTACAGGAAATGAGGGTAAAAGCGTTGTTGTTGAGAGATTTAATCGCACGCTAAACGAGAAAATACACAAACATATGACAGCTAAAAACACCAACAGGTACATCGATGACCTTTCTCAAATCGTAAGCGAATATAATAACACGAAACATCGAACCATCAAAATGACACCTAAAAAAGCTGTTAAAAATCCAATATTAGCAAATGAAAACATGTACCGCAGACATAAATTTAAGGTTGGTGATAAAGTTAGAATTTCTTTGATGAAAAAGGTATTTGCAAAAGGATTTACTCCGAACTGGAGCGAAGAAGTTTTTGTAATTGATAAGGTACTTTTAACAGTACCTGTAACGTACGTTTTAAAAGATCTGGCAGGGGAACCGATTGTAGGTAGTTTTTATGAACAAGAACTACAGAAAACTGATCAGGATGTTTTTGTTATCGAGAATGTGATTAGAAAAAAAGGGGATAAAAGTTTAGTCAAATGGCGTGGGTATAGTGATAAATTTAACAGTTGGATCCCAACCAAGCAGATTATGATATAATGCTATTATAAATTAACTCATACTTTTGTTTGACAGATTTACATTTTACTGGTTTACATAATGATATTAGATACTGCTTACGATCGTTAGAGATTGTCATTAGATTAAAAATCTTGACAAATATGAAATCAAATTTGATATTTTTCTGTCGGCCTGGGATCTTGATATTTAAAAAAGGTTTGATTAACTGCCAGAACAGTTGTTGTTCGGCAACGGTAAAATTAAATTTAATTAGCTGCTTAGCAATGTGATACTTGACATTATACCGTTTAGTTGTTGATCTGCTGTAATTAGATCTGTCAGCAACAGTGACTATTTCACCATCATCAGATTCATTGTTATATAAAATATCATCTTCGCTATAACCAACAGATTTGTCTATAAAATCTTTGGAAAATGTAATACTATGTATGACATCATCACTGACGACCTTATCACTGACGACCTTATCACTAGTATCTTCTTCGTAGAGTTCAGCGAGTCGTTTCATCAAGTCCATTATTATAATATATTTTTATCTAATTTATTATTATAAGATGACCGATGAGATAAAATATCACCAAAAAGTTAATATAGTAAATTATAACGAACTAGCTGAAGCGGTAAGAAAATGTTTGTTGGGTTATAGTGTTGATGTTATTGTAATGCAAGGTGATTCTCATAAAATATTACTAACAGAAGCAGAAAAAGATAAAATTAATGAAAATGCAGTAACAACGTTAAAATTTAATCACGATGATATCATAGCATTTGCTCATCATTGCTTGACTAAAACCGAATTACAAAATATTATTGATCATCATATCTAAAACCAATCCTAGCATCGTATTCTCTTGAAAAAGTTGATTTTGTTGCTCCATCAGCTATAATTTTTACGACTGCGGGATTTATCTTATAATATTTCGCCGCAGCTGAAATCGATTTGAATTCGATCTCCTCATCCGTTTCGAGGTTTTTTGAAATAACAGGTTTTATTGGGCATCTAAAATTAATACCATTACTATTTTTTCCTTTTCTCACATTTTCCTGTTGCGTTACTATCTCTAGATTTTCCAATCGATTATCAGTTTGTATATTATTGATGTGATTAATAACAAGACCATTGGGTATAGATCCATTGAACACCTCATAAACAAACCTATGACCAAGATAACGAACTTGATTTGTTGATGTTCCTCTAACTGTTACCCTGATATATCCCATATTGCTAATATTACTAAGAACTTTTTTAGTTTTTCTATTTCTAATAATACCGCGATCGTTAGCCTCGTATAAATCAAATACTGGGTGCGGCTGAAACTCATCTTGTAAGGATAAATTTTCAATATTATCATCAGTGACTTTACCATTATAATGATATACACGCTGTCCCTCTGGAATATCATCGCAGAACAACGTGTAAATAAAATCTTTTCTAAATATTGCAATCCTCTCGGCATTATCTCCCTTTACACTAATATTATAACCCGCTGACGTTAATTTGCCAACAGGTATTCTAGTTTTAATGTTAATAACCGAACCAATTACATTTCCAGCGTATAAGTTATACTTTGGGTGAATTTGATAAATCTCTTGCTCACGTGCGCTTGTCAGATTTACTGTCATTATATTATAGGTAATATTTTTTATCTCTAATTGATTTTTAGCGCATGCGCAGTGTGAGGTAAAGTTATGTTTTGGGTGAACTTGATATGCTTCTTGCTCACATGTGTTTGTTAGATTTGCTGTCATTATATTATAGGAGATATTTTTTATCTCTAATTGATTTTAGCGCATGCGCAGTGTGAAAAAATTATCAATTAGATATTACATTATAGTATAATAATGTTAAAATTGCGTGATATAGCTAAGAGAAGCTTTATGGGAGAACCTAATAAAATAGCGACTGCTTTTGCAGGTTTTGATAATAGTTATCAGTTTGATAATCAAATTGTTTTAGTAAATTTTAATGCAACTAATCTTTACCACCTATTACAGACAATTGTAAAACGTGAGCTCGAAAAACACAAAAGTATCAGATTATTTGTGCAATATCATGTTATATTTTCAAAGTTAGTTATAATGGAAGAATTAACTAACAAGGAAATTGCAGAACCTTATATGAACGCAAAATCAAGACGTGTTTTGCTTGGGACTGATCTGTTATCACTATCTGATGAAATACACCAAGAAATTGGAAAAAAAATAGAGGAATTTAGTCAATTAGGTTCGGGTTGGAAGTTTGAAATGATCAAAGGAATATTGTTTCACACGATGAAATATAATGTATTACGAGGTAGTTCATACGTCGACCTGCCACCAAAAATAAAAAGTAAAAGATGTTGTATAAACATCAAAAACGTAGATAACAAATGTTTCCAATGGGCTGTTCTTTCCGCACTATTCCCAGCAGAAAAAAACGCTACTCGTGTTGAAAGGTATATCAGTCATGTGTCTAGATTAAATTTTAAAGATATTAACTTTCCAGTGGCAGAAAATCAAATACCAAAATTTGAAAAGCAGAATAATGTTTCAATTAACGTTTTCGGACTAGATGAAAAGGAGGACGTATATCCGAGATATATTTCAGAAAAAGCTTCACAATCAACTATAAATTTACTGTACTACAAAAATCATTATGTTTGGATTAAAAACTTTAACGGACTAGTTGGTAGACAGTACAATAAGGATAAGAACAAAAAGTTCTTTTGTTACCGCTGCTTGCATGGCTGTACAAGCAATGAAACATTACAAAAGCATTTGCAGTACTGTAGTGATGTGCAAAGAATAACAATGCCATCTAAAAAAGATAGTGTGTTACAGTTTGTCCATCATAATCACAAACTAAAAATTCCTTTCGTCATATACGCTGATTTCGAATGCCTACTTCAACCTGTACTTGGTGTAGAAAATAATCCTAATCAATCGAGTACAAGAAAAGTTCAAAATCATGTTCCATGTGGAGTAGCGTACAAGGTAGTTTGTTGCGCTGATTCGAGATTATCTAAACCAATCCAACTCTATCGAGGTAAAAATCCAGCTGTTTGGCTTCTCAAGCAGTTGATTAATGAAGTTGATAATATTACTTATCGTTTGAAAAGAGTAACTCCAATGTTAAAATTAACACCTCAACAAGAATCTGATCACGAGCAAGCGAAAATTTGTTATATTTGTGAAAAAGCTTTTGATGATAACAAAAAAGTACGTGACCATTGCCATTTGACCGGACAGTATCGTGGAGCGGCTCATGACCAGTGTAATTTAAAATTTCACGCTCCAGATTTTATTCCAGTTATTCTTCACAATTTTCGAGGATATGATAGTCACATCATCGTAGAAGCTTTTGGTGATCCTGAGATAAAAGCTCATCTAAAACTCAATAATGTCATCAAATGCATTCCAAATAATTTTGAAAAGTATATGTCAGTTACGCTAGGTAAATTACGTTTTATTGACAGCCTGCAGTTTATGGCAGCCTCGTTAGATGAGCTAGTAAAAGGTTGTAGTAAATTTAATAACCTAAGAGACTGTTTTGGAGATAAATTTAATCTATTAGCTAAAAAAGGAGTTTTTCCATACGAATATCTCGACGATTGGAGTAAATTTGATGAAACATCTTTACCTGACAAAGACAAATTTTACTCACAACTTAAAAATGAAAATATAACTGATGACGAGTACAGGTATGCACAAGATATCTGGAAAGAGTTTGATTGTGAGACTTTTGGTGATTATCATGATTTATACCTGAAAACTGACGTGTTATTATTAGCAGATGTTTTTGAAAGTTTTCGTGAAGTGAGTTATAATAATTATGGACTAGATCCTTGCTGGTATTATTCTGCCCCTGGGTTGTCATGGGATGCTTTGCTAAAGTTTAGTAAGGTAAGGTTAGAATTACTGACTGATGTTGATATGTTCAATTTTATTGAAAAAGGTATCCGAGGTGGTATTAGCGTGATAACAAAAAAATATGCTGAAGCAAACAACAAATACCTGAAACAGTATAACCCTGACCTTCCTTCGAAGTATATAATTTATCTAGATTGTAATAATCTTTACGGTGGTTCGATGGCAGAACCAATGCCTTTTAGCGGATTTCATTGGATCACGGTTGATCGATTTCTATCAGAGACAGAAAAAAAGATACCTGACGATGTTTCCTATTTCGTTGAAGTTGATCTTGATTATCCAAATTCGCTACACAAATTACATAACGATTACCCTTTCTGTGCGGAATCGATGGTTATAGATTATAGTTTGTTATCAAAAGAACAACAAGCGTTAGCATCACCAAGGCAACATTCCATGGTCAAGAAACTAGTACCAAATTTACTTGATAAGAAAAATTATGTTTTGCATTATAAAGTTTTAAAACAAGCAGTCGATGCTGGTCTTGTGTTGAGAAAAGTTCATCGTGTACTAAAATTTAATCAGTCGCCGTGGATGAGAGGTTATATTAACTCCAACACTTCAAGAAGAGCTGCAGCGAAAACAGAGTTTGAGAAAAACTTCTTTAAACTGATGAACAATTCCGTTTTTGGTAAGACGATGGAGAATATTAGGAAACGTGTAAATATTGAAATAGTTAATGATGTCAATCGCAGAAACAAACTTGTGTCAGACGATGATTTTGTGAGCATGAAAATATTTAATGAAAATCTTGTTGCGATACAAAGAAGAAAAACAAATCTAAAACTAAACAAGCCGATCTATGTTGGAGCTGCAGTGTTAGATTTATCAAAGTGGATGATGTACGATTTTCATTACACTTTTGTTAAAAATCAGTGGCCGGCTAGTAGATTATTGTTTACTGATACTGATTCACTCGTGTATGAAATTGAATGTGAGGACATCTATCAGGACATGTACAATAATCGACATCTGTTTGATCTTTCCGATTATCCACGTGACAGTAAATTTCATGACGACACAAATAAAAAGGTTATTGGTAAGTTTAAAGATGAAATGAACTCGAGCGCTATCAAATACTTTATCGGATTACGTAGTAAAATGTATGCCGTATTGTTAGATAATAATAAAATAACGAAAAAAGCCAAAGGTCTGCCTCGTAATTTTGTTAAAAAGTTTATGAAATTTGATGACTACAGGTATGCGCTTGATGGTGGTGTTAGTTTTATGAGAGCTATGGCAATTCGAACTAATCATCATAAACTCGAAACAGATGTCATTATCAAACGTGGATTGTATAATTTTGATGACAAACGCCATTGTGAAAATGGGGTAGATACATTTGCCCTTGGGTATTGTTATGATGATAGGTCTATACTCGACATTATCTTTTCCAACTGAAATTTTATCTAAACTTATAAAATAATGCTTGAAAATTTGACAATGACAAATAGCTACAATAGTAACATCAAATATCTAATGATGGACGGTAAACAATTGACAGTTGAATTTAATAATGAAACATCAGGTATATGTTTTAATGGAACATGTGACAAGTTAAAACTTTCGCTCATCAGATCTGATAACAGCATGTATTTCAATTATCTCGAACAATTGTATCAAAAGTTGCTAGCGGAATTTAAAAACTTTCACAGCCCCATTAGCCAACAAAACTATACTAAACTCACAATTGATCTCGATCGGTCAAAGGTATATTTTATCAACAAAAAATATCCTCTGAACAAACCAGAAATGAAAGATCTGTTTGAGTCCCGTCGCTGTGTGAGTGGTAAAGTAAAATTTAGTATCTATAGTCGTGATAGTGAAATATTTTTAATATCAACAGTTGAAACATTAATCATTGGTAACGAGATATAAAATAATATCATTTTCATTCTAATGCTAGTTTAATTTCCACCTTGTTAACTGAAACATTCTAATGCACAGTTTAATTTTCATCCTGTTATCTTGTGGTAAAACCCGTTTGCCGTCTTTAGAATAATTGTATTCCACACATGCGCTGTTCTAACAAATTAGTCACCTCTGTGTAAAGAGCTTATCGCAAATCCAACACTTGTTGTTTTGTTTGGTTACAAAATACCTGTTTACAGGTAGTAGTAGGGGGAAAAAAGAGGTGGGGGAGGGTGAGTCAAAACCCTGTTTTATTTTGGAAAAAAAAGGGGGTGGGGTGGGGGATAATTTAGGACTATAATTTATACTTGTTTGGAGGGTAAAAAAACAAAGTGAGTTGAAAACCTGGTTTTCTTCTAGGGTGAGTTGAAAACCTGGTTTATTTTGGAAGAAAAGGGGGTGGGGTGGGGGATAATTTATACTTGTTTGGAGGGTAAAAAAACAAAGTGAGTTGAAAACCTGGTTTCCTAATACTACTGTATTGCTATCGTCGACGTATTTTTTTGTTGTTGCGTCGTTATCCAAGGTTGGGTTTCCGAGATAAGTAATTTTTTCCCTGACATTATTATGTCACCAGATAATACGTCGCCGGTTTTCTTAACATAGTCGTTAACCGACTTACCGGAATCCTGTATTTTACCTTGATCAGCAAACGTAACGATATTATTAGTAACCGCGGTAGGAATTCTTATAAGTACATCGGGTAGTTGTATATTGCTCGTTTTTAATCGTCCTTGTTTATCTTGAAAAACGACGACTTTATTTTGATCCACACTCGTGATATATAATAAATCATCGAGTTCATTTCTAAGTTGATCAAGAGTTGCGTATTTAGATAAGTCGACGATCTTATCTTTTTTGTCCGAGATCTTCCATAAATATCAACCATTATGTCATTAGTGTATATTCAAATGCGACATCGTGGTATACTCATGCACGACTTTTCGAGGTGGTTTTGTTGATTTTGATATAGCATCAAGTACATTAAGTACTTCTCAACCACATATTGGAGGATCAGTTATTGTTTGTGTTGGTAGCGTTGATCGGAGTAATTTTATTACTGACATAATGAAGAAACTCCTTTGGTGGCGCTAATCCATATGAATCAAAATAAACAATTCCACGTGGATCAATTGCATACGCTACCCAATGCGTGCCAGGTCCAGAGTTTTCATCAAGATTACTAATACCAGTTTCAGTATTGTTAGGTTGTTTTGGTAATTGATCGCGCATAAAAACTCCTCTAAAGTTTTTTTTATATTTAGTCGCTTGGCTGCATTAAGTAAATAAAAATTTGATAGCTGAATTATCATCGAACTGTCCCTAGTCTTAAACCTTTTCCGTACCACGAAGGCGGGGTTCCCGGAAGTCTTAGACCTTTTCTGTACCACGGGGGCGGTGTTCACGGAAGTCTTAGACCTTTCCCCTTTTTTGGTTTCCTTGTCCTGTTGCTTTCTTTAACGCCATTCCAGCAGCAGTTTCAACAGCGCCTAACGCAGCAGCTTTTGCAACAGCTGGGGCTGCAGCAGCTATTAATGCTGGTATAGCTGCAAGAAGTGGAAATATACCATCCGATTTAGCGATGTCTTTAATAAACGCTGCAGAAAGATAAGTCGTAACCCGGTCTTTAATCGCTTGGCTTTATTAAAGTGCTTATACTGACGTTCGGTCAACGATAGCTTATTCGGACCACCCGTGAGTTGTTCTCGCTTTAGTGATACTTTTGCCGCACAATTATTTTTTGATGATGATTGTAGTTTTTTAATCTGACCAGGAGTCAGACTTACACTAACGTGATGATATGACATTAATATTACGAACGATCTAATTACATGTTTATTTACATATTTTCTACTGGGGCATCAACGACTCTCATTCGACAAACCTGCACCTTCAAGTAACATTGATTTATAACTGCAATTGCTCTGTAATTAACAATGACTCCAACATTTCTATTAACACTAGCTCGAAAATGTATATCTACAACAGATTGTGTAGTTAGATCTAAATGTTCCAGCGAAAAGTAATAAATCGGATACAGCGTTATAAAATCTAGCTGCGATATTTGTAAACCAGTATCAACGTTTAGATCACTCCCCATGAATGTCATAAGACGATGATACGCATGTGCTGCATGATTTTGATCGAAATTCAACAAAATATCCTCGGATTGTTCTTGATGTCCATTTATTCTTAGCGAAACCTCAGTAATACAGAGTTTGTCAAATAACATAATATTTCATTTTGATCGTTTACTCGTGCAGCATCTTTTAATGCAATAAATATGTATCTTGGTGCAGAAACACCTTGCTGTGAAGCTATTTGCCACGTGAATAAACCGTTTATATTACTCTACATCCGTAGTCATTGTTAACCATGACAACACTGATTTGCCACCTTGATCCATAAAGGAAAGTAACAATTTTTCTTTAGATATCGAGGGGATCATCATAAAGAAAGTTTTGTAAGAATTACTCTACCAGGATCACCAATAGGTTTCCATATTGCATCATCGTCTGTGCTTTTTCGTACTAGTACAACTGTAGTTTAGCTCCGAAAATCACTTTTCTAACATTCCTACAAACTTCAAAGATGTGTGATAGTGGAATCGCACATGAAAATGTTCTCCTATCAACTTTTAACATCGCTCGACGTGTTGCAAATCCTAAGTTGAAATCTGAATTCATAGATAATACTGCAGGGGCATCAGCAGCTCCTCCTGCAGCTCTCACATCACCAATATTTACGTTTCCACTTTCTGGATGGTCAGTTATATCCTTTGCAAACATCATTGATGGACCAGCTGATCTCGAATAATCGTCGCTGTACCTTGCAAGAGCAAGTATTGTTGTAGCAACGTCGACGTCTTTCTGTACTGATTCAATATTTTTTCCGTCGATCATGTACGTAGCGCTATTAAAAACGCTATAATACCATCATTAACAAAACCAACTCTAACATCAGCTGCATATGCTGCTGGTGCTAGAGTATTAACGTTATTTGAAATTTCACCTTCGACTTCAATAAATGCTTCAGCGGGTAAGAAATATCTACTTGTATCCTGAACCTGTAATTCGATTCGTCCACGCTGATCTGGCATTCGAGCGTCATAAGAATAATACTGATAATCACGCATAAACTCATCTTTGAGAACTGATGCGTCCATGTCAAACGCGGGGTCAGAAATACGCTTGAACATCTTTATTATTATCATCTTCGTCTAACACGAAGACCACTTCGGGAAGCAATACCACTTCCTGCTATCAAACTAGCGGTTATATTTTTTCCTTTCTTTTTCCGACATTGGGAAATCAACTAACTACGCTAGTTTTTGATTAGCAGCTTGATTTATTATTTTACTTACACTTGCGGGCATCACTTCAGTGCTAGATAATTTCACTGGTGGAGGTCGGACGGGTTGTGGTTTGCGTATTAATCGCGTTAGTCTATCTTTGCTAGCAAGGTTACCAGCAACGTCTATACCTTTTTCACGCATAACATCAATAGCTTTCATTCCTAGCTGCTTTGCAATATGTATTGCTGTTGGGGCTATTCTTCTAAACATACCCTGAATAACTTCGCCTAGTCCATCTCTGTAGGTTGTTCTGTATACCGGTAATCGAGAGTTTATTACCCTGACCATGATAGGTCCACGTTGAGTACCATGTACGATCATTGTTAATATTAATTGACCTTATCACTAATTGTATCGAATCACTGTGACTTAGTCACTATAATAATCGGCGATTTCATTAATGAGGGATCGATATACATCAATATCCATGATGCCGCGACTAAATAATCGTTTACAAATATCAGCTGCTTCATCAATGATTTCTGATGAATTATTACCAGCTCGTTTTCCTCCAATGAGGATTTCTAGTCGATCGACATCAGCAAGGACATTATTGGAACAAGTAATAAGACCACTTCCTAGACCAGTTCCAGTTGCGCCGGTTGCGTCTTGAAATACTTCTTCCTCTTCTCTTGGTTGTTGTAATGATGGTAATCTGACTTGTGGTGATGGTGGTAATTCTGAGTAATCACGAAATGATTGTTCAAATGATTTTTGTGCTTTTTGTAATTTTTGTTGTTGTTGTTGTTTTATCAATTGCGGTTGTTGTTCTGGCGGTAACTGTATAAAACGAAATATATTCATCTATTGCATGACTATACGCAATATATCTTGAATCGCTGTTTCGAGCTTGATCAACGTCATAGTGTATGCGAAATATCCATTTGTACCAATTTTCACGACTTATAACATCATCAGCATATTCAGGTTTTAAATATTGTTTTCGATTATCATAACCTTGCACAGCACTCATAGCTAATTGCTTTACGTTTTTGGCCTGTTGGATAGCATCAATGATATCTTCGGTAAATTTATCAGATACATTAACCCTGACTCGTGCTTGTCCTGGTATTTGTTGAGTATCACCTTCTGCCTGGTCTGCATCATCTGGTATTTCCGGGACTGGTATCACAGCAGCTATTTCGGCTGGAAGTTTTTCAAGATTTTGTTTTTGTTTTCTTAGTTCATTTTGCTATTTTTTTCAGTTGCTTCAGTGGTTTTCTCTAACACAGATTGAATACCTTTAGTGGTCTCAGTGATATGTTTATATAATTGTTTTATATCCTCCTCTAATTTAAATCGAGATTCTTGACGAGATTGTAGTTGTTGCTTAACAGAATCACGAACAGGTATATATTGTTTTAATTGCCTCTAGTCGCTCTCGAGCTAATTTAGTTGAGTGTGGTTCACCAATACTCATTATTGATACTATTTATAATGGCTGTTTAATTCATAGCAGCAGAGAGGCCGAAGGACATACTTGTAGTGACCACATCGTGAATAGATCGATCAAAAAATCTGGTCAATTAAATAAAGTTTTACTATTAAGGCAAAAACGTTTTTTTCTCAGCCTTCGTAGGAACCATTAATTTTCAAAACTAAGGTCTCAGGCAAATTTGTCTCTTCAGCCTCTCTGCTACTATTCACATATTTAATTTTGCACATGGTTATTTTGGGAGCTAGACGCCAACGATGCAATTTGGTGTACAGAAAGTGTTTTTGGTAATGTTAAATTAGGAACTTTAATATTGTGAATGTCTTGTTACCCCTACACTGACAACATAATTAGGTGTGTTATCATTTAAGATGTCAACCAATCCGGTGGCCTATTGGTTAGAGCGTCCGTCTCGGATGCTGGAGGTCGTGGGTTCGATTTTCTTTTGTGCAATACCAAAGACTTACATAAATGGTACTAACAGCTGCCTCGCTTAACGCTCAGCATTAAGATGTTAGTGTTATGACTGATCGGCCTGGTGTCAGGATAATGTGACAGTGTGGGACATTATGCTACATGTCTGCGACATGATACCCAGTGCTAGACATCACTATAAACTGCCACACTGCAGACATTTTAGCGATATGACTGTTAATCTCAACATTTACCAGGTTATGATTCAGGAGCAAGTTCCCTTCCGTAGGATTTATACTGGACATATGTCGGGTTTCATCATAAGCACATCAAAACTTTAGATGGCTATGTACCGAGGGTTTGAAAAGTTTTTAAGCTGTGACATGGAGCAGCATTGCCACCGGACTCTTATATTACATTCCTGACTTTAATGTTGATGCTAACTCTTAGACTGCGTTCATAAACTATTGCGATTCAATGGAAATCTATCCCAGCCTCTGGTAGCACCAAAAGTAGAATTAATTTTTTTAAACATTGTGTATAGCCATTGAATACCCCCAATATCCCAGTGTTTCGAATCCAAACGTGATAAAACTAATCTAAATGTTTGAGGAGATATTAAAATATTATTACTGTCAAAGATGATTTTGAAACAATCTGAAAATTGGTCAATACTTCGGAAGAAATCTAAGATTGATTGCCAACGTATACCTTTAAAGAAACAGCTTATTTGTAATAATAAATTACATTATATAACCAATACATATTTAAACTTAAAGATCTTATAGCTGCGCTCATGGAATATATATTTATTTATATATTTATATTTACTCTCTAGTACCAGGTATACCTTAGAGAAACATAAGGAACCTAAACTAAGCTGAAGGATTATTTTCTTTTTACCCAATTAATATGATACTGGAAATTTTTCTTCAAATTTACCATGAAATAGAAATTGCTGTTTTTACGTCAATTGCAGAAATAATGGTCTGAGGTATAGGTCTATAGTAAAGGAGAGAAGAAAATAGAAAATGACCGCAAATACTCATTGTAGGGATTCGTCTTCTTTTTAGTAGTAATGGTAGTAGTAGTAGTAGTAATAGTAGTAGTAATAATATAAAATGACCGCAAATTCTCATTGTAGAGATTCTTCTTCTTCTTCTTCTTCTTCTTCTTCTTAGTAGTAATAGTAGTAGTAGTAGTAGTAGTAATATTAGTAGTAGTAATAGTAATATTATTATTAGTAGGATGAATAAATAAACGATCATCTTTGTACCTTCAGGCAATATTTTCGTATTTAAACATAGATGCCAAACATTGATTTTACTATGCCAGATATAAAAGTTAGTACGATATTATACACCTTGATATTGCTTTATAGTTGTACAGGTTAAGTGACTCTATATTACTTAATGGAATTACCACTATAAAATTCTAATGTATAAATATTACAGGATTGAATGCCTATCATGAAATGTATCATTTCATTTACACTATATGTTTATGTCTTCTAATCAAGATACTATTGTTTTGCTATTTATGCATCCAGTATACTCGTTGGCCAGAACAAAACGCAATGATACAAGTATTCGATTCCGAAATCTATGATATATTTATATAAGATTTAGATTATGATTGCTTATTCTATTTTGTTTCGTAAACTGTGGCCTGAGGTAGCAAATAAAAAAAAAGATGTTGATGAGGAGGATGTTTGCTACGTAGCTTTTAGTGCCAAATTAGGCCATTGAGAGATTGTTGAGAACGTTTAGGTAGCTCACGTCAAACATTAATCTAATTCCTCTAGGATTATCCATGGGTGTTTACAACTATGAAGGAGCCAGAGGTCTTCAAAACTTTAAGAAGGAAATCTTTGCTTCAAAAGGTGGATACCACAGTGAAAAACAGTCGCACCAGTGGTTTTCAAAAATATACAAAAGACAAAATGATGGCGTTTCGGCCCTCAAAATATATTTAAAAATCTATGCCTAGAAAATATAAGAAAATAATCAAGAACTGTGGTGATTAAAATACACGTAAAAGAATGACGCAGTAGCTCAAACAAATATATGAAAACAAAATATTGACCAGTGGTGCTGAAAAGCTTTTAAAACAACAGTACAGTACAGTACAGTACAGTACAGTACAGTACAGTACAGTACAGTACAGTACAGTACAGTACAGTACAGTACAGTACAGTACAGTACAGTACAGTACAGTACAGTACAGTACAGTACAGTGCAAAGCAGCAGAGTGCGGTGCAGTACAGTACAGTGCAAAGCAGCAGAGTGCGGTGCAGTGCAGTGCAGTACAGCAAAGCACAGCGCAGTGCAGTACAGTGTAGTGTAGCGCAGCACAGCACAGTACAGAACAGTTCAGTTCGGTACAGTGCAGTTCAGTACAGTACAGTACAGTACATTACAGTGCAAAGCAGCACAGTACGGTGCAGTGCAGTGCAGTACAGCACAGCACAGCACAGCGCAGTGCAGTACAGTGTAGAGTAGCGCAGCACCGCACAGCACAGTACAGTTCAGTTCGGTATAGTGCAGTACAGTACAGTACAGTTCGGTACAGTGCAGTACAGTACAGCACAGCACAGCACAGCACAGTGTAGTGCAGTACAGTACAGTACAGTACAGTACAGTGCAGTGCAGTACAGTACAGTACAGTACAGTACAGTACAGTACAGTACAGTACAGTACAGTACAGTACAGTACAGTACAGTACAGTACAGTACATTACTTTGCAGTGGGTTGCAGTGCTTTGGAGTACAGTCCAGTGTAGTGCAGTGCATAGCACAGGAGATCACGGTGGTTTACTATGCCAGCAAAACCATGCTTACTATGCAATGCCAAAGATTGCCATACAATACCATACCATACCACACTCTAATAAGAACTCATGTATTAAACAGTGTAAGCTGTTAACGCCTTTTCACATTTGTTTGACGCCAATGCTGAATTGTTTTGATCAATTACAGTTTGTACACACGACATTACGTTACATTTTTCTTTTAGTCATCTAAAATCCCGTGTCAGATTTGGAATTTGACCTTATTATCTGTTTTAAGCCAATTATCCTTATTCCTTTGGGTCTTGTCTCAATGAAACTTCCGTTTTTGAATTTCTGCACCACTATCCATCTAGACTGCATTACTCTAAGTAGATTTTCTCATTTTTACATTATATTCATGAACTCGTTTGCAGGTGATCATGCTAAAGACACCTCTGAAAACTATGTTTTTTTTTTATTTGATCGTGGATACTCAGTAATCCTTTGTACAAAATATTAACAGAGTATGTATTTCATTCACCCTCAAATGACATGTATGACAGATTTATATTTTCTTTATGTTTGACACCGATGTCTTTTTCGCATTATATTCATCAACAGGTTTGTAGATGGTGCTATATGAACTACATACATACCATCCATCCATCCATCCATCCATCCATCCATCCATCCATCCATCCATACTATGGCATATTGATTTTATTCCGAGTCTTTTTACAATTTTAACTTAATACCTTCTTCATGCACCCCTCAATGACCAAATGATAACTAAATCTTTTCATAAATTCTATGTAACTTTCTAGGAACGAATTATTGTAACAAGATAACCAACCGAGTTTGGGATTTTCGGATTAATAACAAAACACCATTGATGGGAATGCAATACAATGTTTAATGTTATATGGTATGAAACGAAATATTATAGACACGTGCTTGCACTGGGTCCCAATATGAGACTAATTAACACAATAAGCACGATCTTTAAATGCAACAAATATGTTACCGAGACAAATGAAAAAAAAAAAAACGATCCACGGTATATCACAAACAGAAATATGATCGTAAAATACGAATAATGTTATGTTCAAAATGACGAATTGATATAATGGCTAAAGTATGATTGTTCGTTCAAAAATAACGAATTGCAAGTTTGACTCATACTAGTAAAACGAATAATGCTTCGTTCATAATAACGACTTGATAGTTCTACAAACAAATGAGATTTCGCTCAAACTAGCGTAGTGATAGTTTTTTACTCACGATAGCAAAACACTGGATATTACAAAAAACCCTGCATTAGCCCACGGCTAAAATGTTATGTATCTGGAGCAATGTAGACACTCCCTGATTCCAAGCAAAGATTTGTAGTCACCGACCACCATTGATTCCTGGGTTAGACTAGCAGCGTCCACCACGTTGGTCCTCCACGCTTGATCAACCTCAACCCGACTAGCAACGTTGAAATATTTGAAGCACTCGAATACACAAGCACAGCACCCCTCAGCACTGCACACGTAGCTCTACACTGCTGTACGACACGTCACAGCAGAACAAAACAGCATACGCCCTCACAGTACAGACAGCTGCATACGGCACAAACTGCTGCACCCGGCACAAACGGCTGCACACTGCACCAACACAAACACAGACAGACAGCTGAAAATATATCCGATATCATGTACTACACATGACACTAGTATATACGGTAGTACACAACGACGGTATATACGGTAAGTCATATACATTCTCAGTCTTGCCTTAAAAACTACAATAAACAGGTTAAGTTGGCGGGGGGTTTAAAATTTTGGATTC
>JAEAOA010001077.1:332500-380587 GCA_016746295.1 Potamilus streckersoni | reverse complement strand
AAATTAGTTATTTTTTTTAAAACATGGAGCAAGAATTCAGACCACATCCAATACTCGTTAATTATGAAATATCTCGTAATGGTGTTGTTAGACACTGTAGACTAAAGAAACCAATTGGTTTTGTTAATAATCAGGGATACTTGCAATTTACTGCTGGAGGAAAGGGATATCTCTGTCATAGGGCAGTCTTTGAGTGTTATATGGGACCGATTAAAGATGGCTGTGTTATTGATCACATTGATTCTAATATTCAAAATAACGCGATTTCCAATTTACAGTGTATTTCTCAAAGAGAGAATATAAAAAAAGGAAAGACAGGGACTTGTAAGTCAGTTGGAAAGAGACCAGTACAGTCATTTGATACAGCGACGAATGAAGAAAGAGTTTTTCATTCAATGAATGCTGCAGGGAAATATTTTGAAATATGTATGCCTTCAGTACGAAAAGTTGCTGAAGGGATTTGTCAAACAGCTATCTCAAAGAAAAATGGACATAGAATAAAGTTTTCTTATTTACAAGATAACTCTTAATAATTACTATTTTGTTCCGTATTTCCCCTCATTACTACTGATCGTCACGTGACTATCCTACTTTCGATATTGATTCCCGGATATGAAATTCGTCCGAGAATACATGTGAAATTGGATTGAATTAATGATGTGTGTGATCTCATGTACGTATTTAATGGTTAACTCGGTATACGTAATCAGGTATGTACGGATTTTGATTTTGTGTTATTGTTTCTTGTTTCTAAAGACTGTATTGAGAACAGCAGTTAGGGTTTTGTTGGAAAAACCTATACAGGGTAGACAATTTATTTGACAGAGATCCAAGGCCAGGGGTCTATTAATAGATTTTTTAAAAATCCCAATTACAAAGACGGCGTTAACAGCGTTTGTATGAAAATGAAATTACTTTAAAATTACAAATTAGTGAGGTCAAAATAGTAAAATGCGCTACATGTAGTTTAGTTTTAGTGTGGCTATGTGTAATAAAATTCAGAAAAATATCATTCTCGATTCAAGAAATAGCAGGTCCTGAATTGACAGGGATCCCCATTACGGAGTTATCTTGTCATGTAAATCCATTATTACTACGATTATTTAATCGTAATATTATAGAAATTAATAAAAAAATTGCTATTATTTAACAGTTGTATTTCTTGTTTTAATGTTTTATTTAAATACTTAGCTTCCATTGAAATTACTACACAGTATTCATTATGAAATGCTAGAAAAATAAATACACACCTACACATTGACACTGCAGTATTAGTTCAGCTTATATATAATATGAGCCGTAATAAGTTTGGGGCTTTAAAACGAAGCCCACTTTGCCAATTAAAACTCCCACGCCATTGACATGGTGTGGTTGAATTTTTTCAACTGCAACCAGGGTTAATTTCTTGGGTTGCTTTTGATTGGCAAAGTGGGTGTAGGTCCGCCCCGTCGTTTCATGTTTGTATCGTCCTGTACTGTCCCTATCATACCATCCTATCATATAACCATCCTATCATATAACCATCCTATCATATAACCATTCTATATAATCGCATTGTATATATAACCTATAATCGCATTGTAAATACTCATTCATTGTAAATATTCATTCATTGAATCGCATTGTATATATAACCTATAATCGCATTGTATATATAACCTATAATCGCATTGTAAATACTCATTCATTGTAAATACTCATTCATTGTATATATATCATCCTATATGTAATGTACTGTCCCCCCCCCACAACATATCTTCCGGAAGACCTAATATAGCATTTGTTACGTTAGAGCTTCCAATTGGGAGATCTATGTTTGTGGCCCTTGGGCTTATATAATGCGAAGGCACTAAATGAGTTCCAAGAATGTGCTGTCCCCCCTCTGGGCCTCTTTGACGTCGTTTGGCGCGAAAGAGGTTCCAAATGAGGCTTTATGTTATATGTTCAATGTTTGTAAAGAAATCACTTGGATTTCACGTCTAATACCCATATAACCCGCCCTTGAACTCGATTGGGGGGTTAGGGTATTGTATAAGTCTTTAATGTATGTGCCCTTTCTTGCCTCGAAACTCGAATGAGGAAGAGACGGGCATTGTATATGTTTTTTTTTTTTTTGTATATAAAAATATTTTAAAGATACAAATACATTAGTAATAATAATAAATGGAATTTCAAGATATTACATCTATCATCACAGAAATATCAAATTTAAGAAATCAAGGAATCGTACTTTCTGAATTTTTGAATGAAGACAGACTTTTGAATGAATTTGAACAAATTGATATACAATTGAAACATGGAAGATATGTTCTACCTAAAATGTATTCACTGATAAAAAGAATCCAAAAAGCGGTTAATGCTTCTTTGTATAACAATGATATTAATTTATTCATTCGGCTATTTAGTATAGTTGAAGCCATTAGAAAGAAACTCGGGGAACAGTACCAAGTTCGGTCAGAGATTGCTTTGAAAGTGAAATCTATAAGACGTTTGATTGATGCATGTGAAACCGACAATTGAAAAATCGTTAGCATTTCCAATAATGACTTCAGAAGCATTAACTACCAGACTAGCCCGTGAGAGGTTAGCATTACTGAAAGAGTTTATACCAATTCGAGATAACGTGCGAGATAAACTACAACTTAGACAGCAAGCGCAGACTGACTTTTCTATTGGAAGCGAACAACTTTTTGCCCCTGTAACTAAAGCCACTAAAGATATGAAACTTGCAACAGAACGTGCTATATACGGCGACATCCCTAAAGAGGGAGCATTACCTATTATTGATGTATTAGGAAAGATTGCTACAGAAACTGAAAAAACTCACGAGGGAATAAAACAGCTTTCAGGTGAGTTACAAACTCAGCGAGAAATACAACAAATGGGTAATATTGATACTGATGATAACCCCGTTGAAGATGCTAGTGTTTCCACTAAAAAAAGTGTTCCTTTTAACGAGAAATTCACTGATGAAGCTATAGAAGAAATCAGACGAATTCAATTGTTGAAAAATGAAGACTATATAAAATTTGGTGACCTTGCTGTCAAAAGTTATTATAACAGGGGGGAATTTTTAAAAGACGAGTATAAAAAAAACACAATAAAACGAGATGACTGGGTGGATTGGTTATTTAAAATTAATAAAAATGAACCCGGAAAATTAAAAAAGGATACATTGGAATACAGAGCTTTTAAAATGGGAGTTGATGCGTATGGTATAGAACAACAACAACTAAAAGAACAACGAAAAGAAGAACAACAAAGTCGAAGTCGAGGTCGAGGTCGAGGTCGAGGTCGAGGTCGAGGTCGAAGTCGAGGTCGAGGTCAAGGTCGACAATCTCCAGAAATTCAAAACGTTTCCGAACCAGAAAGTACTTCAGGAGAGGGTTATGGAAGTTCTCATCATGATTCTCATATGTGTCCTAGTAATATCATTAATGATATATCACGACTTGAGGTTCTTATGGGAGGTAAGCGAGCTGGAAATAACTCAGTCGAAATAACTAATGAAGCATTTGATATTTGCAGACGATTATTCCAAGGTGGGATAATTGATATTCATACGTATCGAGAACTCTTGGATGAGTTAATGGACGGAATTCCGGGGGAATTTAGTGATTGAAATTGTATTTAGAAATTACAAAGTCATTTCAAATAAGATGATAGTACACTATAATCACAATAAACCAACAAACGTGTATGTAGTGAACTCAAGATTGCCCGTTTATAAGGCATACTACGGTGACGGCCTTGGAAATACCATAGCGGGTTTATTCACAAGAATAGCCCCAAAAGTAGCACCAATTGCTAAACAATTAGCGATGAAAGCCATTGATGTTATTCGTAATAAGGGAATTAACGCTGTTGGAGATCTTGCAGGAACGGCCTTTTCTACCGCAAAGAATAGAATAACGTCATTGGTGAAATCTAGATTCGGACGAAAACCACCACCACCGCTACCTTCAACAACAATGATGCCTGCAAATGTCAGTAAAGTGATAAATAACGCAGTGGAACAAAAACTAGCATCATTAGCAATGACTTCACCAGATAGTAGTAATATTGCAAGTATGATAGCGGGAAGCGGTCTTGGAGGAAATCGAAAAAGAAAATGATTTAGAAAAACGATACGTTTTAGTATAAATGGCATTTAAAAAAATTGCTGATCCAGCGTTTGATATGGCGGCACCGGTGAATAAAGATGATTCTAAAATTAACTATCAGTATTATGCCTATCCTGCAAGAGAGCCTAATCAAAAGGGGAGAGTTGAACTTCAAGTTCAAGATACAAGTAGATACTTTTTGCCGTGTGAGGCGTTTATTGAAGTAGAAGGAAAACTTGTAACAGATGATGCAGCTGATACGCCATATGAGGATAACCAAAATATCCGAGTTGGTTTCGTAAATAATGGCATTATGGCGCTATTTAACAGTGCAAGATATATCATTGATGGAAAAGAAATTGAATCAATAGAACAAGATGTTGATATTGCAACAACAATAATCGGACTTGCGAGATATTCTGATGATTATACAAGGTCGGCTGGTCCGTCTATGATGTTTGCTAAGGATACTTCTGATCATCCGAACCATTATCAATTTGTTAAAGTACGAACTGCGCAAGCTACTGCAGAAGCTGATCAACAACTCGATGCTAATCCAGACCGTGAAGATAGACCAGGCGCTGCTGGATTCGACATTTTAAAAAGGGTCAATGATAATTTCAATCTAGGATTTGCAACACGAAAGGGAGCATTGAAAGGAGAGCATCGACGGTTTTCATGTGCAATTCCGTTACATCATATATTCGGATTCTGTAGAAATGTCAGAAAAGTCATCTATGGAGCAAAGCATACAGTCGTGTTAGTGCGAAAGGAGAATGACAATGATGCAATCTGGCGTGCTAATGGTGTTGTTGATGGTAAAGTCATTTTAAATAAATTGACTTTATGGATGCCCGTCTTGACACCAGCAGTTACAATAGAGCAAGAATTACTATCGTTTATGGACACAGGTGGAAAATCATTGCTAAGTTGGCTAACAACAACGACTGATACGAAGCAGGATAATGTAAATGGCACATTTACATGGCACTTAGCATCAAAACAAGGTGTTTCAGCTCCACGTCATATCTTTATAGCGTTACAGGATGCAAATCGAGTAGGTCGTCAATTATCTAGTCATATGATATTTGATCAATTAGGAGTAAGTGAAGTTTCGTTGAGAATAAACGGACAACAAGAGCCAGCAGAGATTGTACATCTTAATTATGAAAACAACAACATAGCTCGTGTATATCATAGAATATTGTCGTATATGGGTCGTGATCAAAATGTTGATACTGGTTTGCAAATATCGCAAATTGATTTTGAAAAACACTATCCGATTTATTACTTTTCATTGGAACATCTTGACATGATGAGACAATCTGTTGTTGATATATACTTCCAAGCTCGGGTACAACGCCCTGCTGGTATAGCCGATTATAGAGCAGTTGCTGTCATTCTCAGTGATAAATCAATGTTGTTAGAAGGAGTTGGCGGACGAATGAGACTTATTGATGCACCAGTGGAAAACATGTAGTTAGGATTTTCACAATAAGATCAATTGAAAGTGTAAATTACATTTTAGAATAGAATGACATATAGTATTGTTAATGTCCAGTTGACTGATGGTCAGGTCAAGAAATTGAAATCAAAGTCGGCTAAAGAATGTGGAACTACAATAACGTTGAAACCCACTCAAATGTCCGGTGGTGCACATAAATTATCACTGACAGATCGTCAAATAAAACATTTCAATGATGCGCTAAAGAACAAACGAGGAGTTCAAATTGATTTTTCGAAAGCAGCTATCGCCAGTATGATAAAATCGGGTGGAATATTCCCGCTGTTAGCTGCTATTCCAGCATTGATTGCAGCGGCTGCCCCAGCGGTTGCGAAGGCGGCAGCGTTAGGAGCCGTTGGTACTGCTGCAGGAATGGCCCTGAAAAAAGCTACTGGGAAAGGCTATAAAAAAAAAGGAAAGGGTCTAAGACTACCAGGAACTCCACACAATTGGTACAAGGGCACGGGCCTAAGAATACCAGGAACGGCTTATTAGTGGAAAAATCCTTAGGATTTTCACCAATGTCCAATTTTGATTTAATTGATGCTGTAAAATCATTATCAATAAAAAACTTTAGAGGAGTTTTCATGAGAGATCAATTACCGTCAAAACCAATGAAAAATGAAACGGGTATTATCAATCTCGATAACAGCAGCGGAAAAGGAACTCATTGGGTCGCATATGCAATTGATCCACGTGGAATTGTCTATTTTGATTCATATGGATTAGCTCCACCAAAAGAATTCATGCGATATGTATCCACAATAACAAAGTCATCTCCAATTTTTTATTCCACGCTACCAACACAACAGTTAAATGATCCACCGATATGCGGTCGTGAGGTATTAAACTTCCTTGCAGAGATATCTAAATTTCCAAGAAAACCACCACAAGTTGTTGTTAATGAATATACTAGCAGGCAATGGCAAAAACGATAGCGTTATGATTTAGAAAAACGTAGCATTTTCGTATAATGATTGATATTTGGGGACGACCTTTATCAGAATCAAAAAAAACAGAAACCGATAGCAAATTCGCTGTCGAAAGTGTAAAAAAAATAATCGAAGATGAAATCGCCGAGACATTAAATTTGTCAAGTGTAGATCCTGGGGAAATAGTTGTATTTCAAGATCGCCAGGGCAAATTGAAATCTAGTAATGTTTCATTGGATGATGTCTTAATACGAAGACGTGACGTCGTTGAAGATACAATAGTGTTATATTCAAATGATGGAAAACTCAAACCAGGTGTATTTGTTTCTACAATCACAGATGCATTAAAAAATTTAAATGAAGAACTTGAAAAACATATAACAACATATACTTCCCTTCGTAGAAATATTATCAATAAATTCTTTGGAACACCAGCGGTAACCTCTCCATCTCTCGCTGAAATTAAATCCAATTTTGATGAAATTAAAGCTAGTATTAAAAATATTAATGATGCTGGATTTAGTATTATTAGAGATAGCATTAATAGTATTAAAAAATCTATCGAGGATATTACAAAATTTAAAACAGACAATCTTCCGCTACTTGAAAGAATAAAGATTCCTCATGAGAGAAATATCATAAATATGATATACACAGTTCTCTCTGGATCATTAGATTGGGAACCTAAAAAGAATACAGTAACCCTCACTGTGTCAAACAAGGGTATTTATCGATTAACAATAGTGTCACTGAATCAGTTTAATATATCATCATCGACTTCATATGGATACAACAACGTGATTTCAACGACTATTGACGTGGGTGAATACAAACGGTTTACAATAACAAGCACTGATCCTAATTTAAATAAGACATCATTTGTATGGTACATGGAGTTTGTAGCTGATCTAAATTAGAATTTTAAACAATTAAAAACCACTTGAGGTTTTAAAATAATATGATTCCATCATCGCAATATCGCTATGATACCGTCAAAGACTTCTTAACAAAACTCAAAACACTCATTGATGAATATGAAATAAAAATTAAAAAGTATCGCAGGAGAATTACCGTAATTGATGTTACAGTATACTCGGTATCTGGTATAATGGCCGGTGCTGGTATTATACTATCTTCAGTAACAATGGTAGCTCCGATTGCTGTCCCAATTGCTATTTCCGCGGTGACAACATTTGCTGGACTTGCAAATGCTATTACTAAAAAAATATCCTCGTGTTCTCAAGAAAAACTTAACGACTATATAGTAAAACATCAAGCAGTATCTAACGGTTACTCACAATTATCCTCGTTGATGTCATCATCGATTGATGATACGATAATTACCGAAGACGAATTCTCCGCGATGATACGTATTTATGATACTACGATTAAAAACGCTAGCGTTTTTTCATCTATTGCAAAATTAGACATTGTAAATAATAATAATAATGTCGCAAGAGATTCAACTACTTCAGCGGATAGCAGAAAATACCACTCCGCGGAAAACAAGCATGATATCAATATCGTCAACAAACCCTAAATTCAGTGTGAATTTTCCCTCGCCTGTTTCAGTAAAGGAAATCGCGTTGGCAAAATTACGAGTGTATCATAGTTGGCCTAATATCAGATCGGTTCCATTTGGCGGTCAGAGACCTAATAATTCTCTGGTGTTTGCATATAGGAATAAAAAAGATGACACTCCAGATTGGAACGTTGTTTCAATACCAACTGGGTCCTATCAAATTGAGCAAATTAATAATGAATTACAACGTAGAATAAAATCCATTACTAAAAAAGAATCAAAAATTGCGATAACAGTTCATGAACCAACACTGTCATCTACAATTGAAATAGGCTCTCCTGGGTATGTTGTAGATATTTATAACAGTTCAATAAGAACAGTATTAGGATGGCCCGAAGATCCACCTAGAAGTGCTGGTAATTCCACGCCCGAGCCTGTAAAATCTGATTATGTCACTGATGAAATAGGACCTGACAATCCATCACGAACATATGATAATTTCGAAGAATTAGATTTAACAAAAGTTTACAGAAAAAAAATATCTGAAACAGAGACGAGCTATGCTTTTGGAGGTAGTCGTCGTCCTATTGATTTTTTTGAAAAGAAAGGTTATACTGTTGCGCAAGTAAGCGTAGATAGTAAATTTTTTCCCACCTTTGACCTTTCTTTTCTCTACATGAACAAAGATTTTTATTTGTTGCTACACTCGTTGAGATCCGGTCTTCTTACAAAAGATGAGTTTACCAGTGTGGTCGCGGCAGCCAACAGAATCATCAGCGACATGGAAAAATATAGATTAAGACTTATCAGTGTTTTTACTGATGAAAATTCTCCAATATATCGAACAATTGAAGCTGGACGTTATAGGGGCGGCCTAGCAGGTAATCCAAATTATGTACTTACAGGATATAACGCACCTGAACTAAAAAATCAACTCAGAACTGCCATCGACGAAGGATTTAATAAAATCTATCAATCATGGAAAGATAGCCAGCCGAAGCCTATTATCCTCACTCATAATAATTCTCCCGACGGCGACGGTAGACATATCGCACCGAACAATGTGGATATTTCATCGGTGATCGCACTTAATTTAACGTGTGATGTAATCGAAGGAAGTTATCAAATTAATATGGAACAATCAAATCAAGCCCGACAAGGTTACATTCTTTATTCATTTTCACCAACAGCACCCCCCGGATTTTTAATTGTTGAGAATCCGACTAATCCAGTCTATATGCAATGTCAAAATGATTCACTAACCAGAATTAATTTTACACTCACCGATCAGTCAAATAATTTAATTGATCTACGTGGTGAAGTATTATCGATTAGTCTGTTTGTGAAAAGCTAACAAATATCGGTTAAATAATTTGTATTAATCAGCAGCAGAGAGGGTGAAATGACAACATATTTGCGACCGTAGATGGCAGCAATTTGAGTGTGGTTATGACAATGTATTTGCGACAAAATCGCTAAGATGGGGTCTTTATTTTTTTTTTGGTTGAAATATGAGATTTCGTAGGAAGGCTCCATTTGGCATTCTGAGGCTTTAATCGATTCTGTCGCAAAAATTTGTAGACGTAGATGGCAGCAATTTGAGTGTGGTTATGACAATGTATTTGCGACAAAATCGCTAAGATGGGACCTTTAATTTTTTTTTGGTTAAAATATGAGATTTCGTAGGAAGGCTCCATTGGCATTCTGAGGCTTTAATCGATTTTGTCGCAAATATATTGTTGTAGGGTTCACCCTCTCTGCTGCTCGAGTATATGCACATTTTATAGTTAAATGCATGTATATGAATGATTTGGTGATTAAGATTAATTAAATAGTTGTCCTGTTGAATTCAGTTTAAAATTACACAGCCACCTGTAAAGTTATTATAATGTACATACATTATATAGCTCAATCGATCTCTCAAATCGCGTCTTGAGGCCGTATATATTTCATAGGAAAAGCACCGTTCTACTATATTCGACACCCGGAATATTGACTCGATTATGTTAATGTTTTATCTGTTCAAAATTGATGCACTTATCCCCCCCCCGCAAAAATCTTTACAATATACAAGTAATCTGTAGCACTGGAAGCAAGGGATTGTACGAGAAATGCATTTTGAAAATAGGTCACATGTACATTTTGAAAATAGGTCACATGTACGTTAAAAACAAAAGAAACCGTATTGCTGAAAGGAAGGGATTGTGCATTGAATAAACGATGTGCATCTAAATAAATATTTTATATGAATTGATGGAATAGTCGCAAGATGTGGGTCGATAAATCTCTTACGATTAATAAATGGGTAAACACGGTATTTAAGTGTTATTGGTGAAGCCCTCGGTTATCGTTTATCAAACTAGTGATGACAATACGCAGGGAAGTATTGGGTAGATTGGATGACATAATTCGCATTCCGACTTGTCGCAGGAATTCGACAAGCAGATTAGCTGTTTGTCATTGCTGATTGTCTTCTATTACTCAATATTGAACTTGCCTAGTTAAACCAAAGGTTTTAAAACGTAGTAGGTGAAAGAGGGACAAGTTGCTTATATCATCACAACATCGTCTTAAAACAAGTAATAGTAAAGAGAGAAAAACAAACTGCTTTATAAAATTAAAGGAAATTATTTTCTTAGAATATAAAATGAAAATTTAACAACAGGGACTTTAATACAATATTGAGAATTAAATCAAAAATAATCATAGAATTACATATACAACTCTTAATAATCAATATTCTGGATAAACTTTAGTGGAAATCAAAATTAAATCAAACACTGAAGGTATTAATGTGTTTGTGGTGGCCTGTAAAATGCTGATGTGCCGGTATTCTTTCGTGGGCTCATAATGATACAATCCAAGAATTAAATCCTTATTTGAAATTTCAATATAAATTCAAGTCTACTTCCAAGAATGTTATCTATGTTGGAGCACTTTGTATTTCCAAAGAAGAATCAGTTGAATTTATTAATTTAAATAAAAAATTCCAGCCCAAATAAATTTCTGGATACAACAATAATAAATTGATCCTGTTAAGATCTTAAAGCACAAATTACTAATTTTTAACTTAGACATAAAAAGAGACCCTGAATAAGGGTCCAAAGTACATTATTTTAGAAATATCTTAGTTATATTTTGAGAGTCTGCAATAAAACATGAAAATCATCACTTTGACTAGTTATAAAAAAAAAATACAGTGTCCTTGACTCTGCTTGTTATAATGATTTTCACTCAGGGATAAAAAAAAAAGTTTGTTTTTTTTTTTACAATATTGACACAGATTTTGGATGTCATTCTAACAAAAATACATTCTCAACAGCATATAATGAAATGATTTTAAAAAAAGGCAAATAAACAAGTTAAATATACATAGCATTATTAAGCTGTGGTTTAAGAGGAGTATATTTGGCCTTGAGTTCCTATATACATGTTATGGCAGGCACCAACCTCACACTCTTTTAACCATGCACACATATCCCCAAATAAAAAAATGGAACATAGTCACTGGTATAAGCATTTATGCATAGCAAACACACCAGTATAATGGCCCAGTACTGAATTCTCAAGTAACAGAAATCATGGTATATAGAATTTAAAACATAGACATAAATGTACACTAGACCAGTGAAAAGTGCTCTCACTGGATCCTCCTATATGAGCATGTAAGACAATATAGTGAAATTATATCCTGGGTGATGAATAGGGTCAGTGAAATTAGAATCTTATCAAACAGTTTGGTAATATTTTAAAAATATTTCATGCATAAGTCCATAGACAATTAAACCAGCAATTTCACACAAGATATGCTACAAAAGTCACAATAACCGTAACAATACAACAATTTGCTCCAATGGCAAAATATCGATGAACTAAGACAAATGCTTCCTTCAAGAATTTGTTATTACTACGTCTATGTGAGTACACTCTCTTTCTTAGCAAATGCTAGTTATATTCTTTACCAATATTCCCAATGTACTATGGCACTGCCACAACCACTTTGTAAGTAATTAATGAGGAATTATCATTATAAAACTTTTTGAATCAGTTGAAATTTTGGTTCTTATATCTTGCATAAATGTAATGGAGATATTTATTTCATTAAATTAATTATATACATGGAATACTTAAAGACCTATAATACTTATTATGTCATTAAATAAATTGCATCTATGGAATACTTAAAGACCTATAATACTTATTATGTCATTAAATGAATTGTATATATGGAATACTTAAAGACCTATAATACTTATTATGTCATTAAATGAATTGTATATATGGAATACTTAAAGACCTATAATACTTATTATGTCATTAAATGAATTTTATATATGGAATACTTAAAAACCTATAATCCTTATTATGTCATTAAATGAATTGTATATATGGAATACCTAAAGACCTATAATAGTTATATCATTAAATGAATTGTATATATGGAATACTTAAAGACCTATAATACTTATTATGTCATTAAATGAATTGTATATATGGAATACTTAAAGACCTATAATACTTATTAAGTCATTAAATGAATTATATATATGGAATACTTAAAGACCTATAATACTTATTGTGTCATTAAATGAATTGTATATATGGAATACTTAAAGACCTATAATACTTATTAAGTCATTAAATGAATTGTATATATGGAATACTTAAAGACTTATAATACTTATTAAGTCAATAAATGAATTGTATATATGGAATACTTAAAGACCTATAATACTTATTAAGTCATTAAATGAATTATATATATGGAATACTTAAAGACCTATAAAACTTATTATGTCATTAAATAAATTATATATATGGAATACTTAAAGACCTATAATACTTATTAAGTCAATAAATGAATTGTATATATGGAATACTTAAAGACCTATAATACTTATTAAGTCATTAAATGAATTGTATATATGGAATACTTAAAGACCTATAATACTTATTAAGTCATTAAATGAATTATATATATGGAATACTTAAAGACCTATAATACTTATTAAGTCATTAAATGAATTGTATATATGGAATACTTAAAGACCTATAATACTTATTAAGTCATTAAATGAATTATATATATGAAATACTTAAGGACCTATAATACTTATTATGTCATTAAATGAATTATATATATGGAATACTTAAAGACCTGTAATACTTATTAAGTCATTAAATGAATTGTATATATGGAATACTTAAAGACCTATAATACTTATTAAGTCAATAAATGAATTGTATATATAGAATACTTAAGGACCTATAATACTTATTATGTCATTAAATGAATTATATATATGGAATACTTAAAGACCTATAATACTTATTATGTCATTAAATGAATTATATATATGGAATACTTAAAGACCTATAATACTTATTAAGTCATTAAATGAATTGTATATATGGAATACTTAAAGACCTATAATACTTATGTCATTAAATGAATTGTATATATAGAATACTTAAAGACCTATAATCCTTATTATGTCATTAAATGAATTATATATATGGAATACTTAAAGACCTATAATACTTATTAAGTCATTAAATGAATTGTATATATAGAATACTTAAAGACCTATAATCATTTTTATGTCATTAAATGAATTGTATATATGGAATACTTAAAGACCTATAATAGTTATATCATTAAATGAATTGTATATATGGAATACTTAAAGACCTATAATACTTATTATGTCATTAAATGAATTATATATATGGAATACTTAAAGACCTATAATACTTATTAAGTCAATAAATGAATTGTATATATGGAATACTTAAAGACCTATAATACTTATTAAGTCATTAAATGAATTATATATATGGAATACTTAAAGACCTATAATACTTATTAAGTCATTAAATGAATTATATATATGGAATACTTAAAGACCTATAATACTTATTGTGTCATTAAATGAATTGTATATATGGAATACTTAAAGACCTATAATACTTATTAAGTCATTAAATGAATTGTATATATGGAATGCTTAAAGACCTATAATACTTATGTCATTAAATGAATTGTATATATAGAATACTTAAAGACCTATAATCCTTATTATGTCATTAAATGAATTATATGTGTTGGCATTGATACTAAATAAAGTATTGTGTTATATAATTTGCTCTAGCATGATGTGTTGGCATTGATACTATATAAAGTATTGTGTTATATAATTTGCTGTAGCATGATGTGTTGGCATTGATACTATATAAAGTATTGTGTTATATAATTTGCTGTAGCATGATGTGTTGGCATTGATACTATATAAAGTATTGTGTTATACAATTTGCTGTAGCATGAGGTGTTGGCATTGATACTAAATCAAGTATTGTGTTATATAATTTGCTGTAGATTTTTTTGGATTTATACAATTTGAAATAACATTTTCTCCTTTAAATATATTTAGCATTTTTATATTTCTCAAATTCCATATAGTTTGAATTTGTAAGTTTCATAAATGTTCTTTCCCCTTTTAGGCAAAATAAAGCATACAACAGTAACACCTCTTCAAAAGAATACTTGAAAAATATCAGGTCAATTTAATTTCTCCACTTTTTACATAAGTGTCACAAAACAGATTTTGGCCGCCTCTTGGGTCATCTAACCATTTAAATAGCCTATCAAAACAAAACTCCATAATCTTCGACTTCAACATACAGTTTGTACATTTTCAAACTTGGCAGAGAATGGAGAAACTAAATACATAAAATTTGGGGAAATTAAATATAATTGGCAAAGCTGATACTTTTTTCATATGCAAGATGGTGACAAGTGCATCCCAAATTTTACTGTACTGGTGTGGATGGTTGACCATTATTTGACCAATTTCACACAAAATCAATGTGATAATCATAGTAGAGCAACATAAATGGAATTAGGAGAAAATGGGTAGTCTGCAATGCACATTGATGGAGAAAATGGGTAGCCCTTGTGCAAAGAACACTGGAATTGTCCCCTTGTGCATACAACATTGGAATTATCCCTATTGTGTGGAATCATTCCCTCTACATAGAACATTGGAATCATCCCCTGTACATAAAACACTGGAATCATCCCCTGGTGTGTAGAACATTGGAATCATTACCTTGTGTGCAACTGTGTATAAAACACTGGAATTGTCCCCTGGTGTGTAGAACATTGGAATCATTACCTTGTGTGTAACTGTGTATAAAACACTGGAATTGTCCCCTGGTGTGTAGAACATTGGAATCATTACCTTGTGTGTAACTGTGTATAAAACACTGGAATCCTCCCCTCGTGCATAGAACATTGGAATTGTACCCTTGTGCATAGAACATTTGGAATTGTACCTTTGTGCATAGAACATTTGGAATTGTCCCCTTGTGCATAGAAGATTTGGAATTGTCCCCTTGTGCATAGAACATTGGAATTATACCCTTGTGCATAGAACATTGGAATTGTCCCCTTGTGCATAGAAAATTTGGAATTGTCCCCTTGTGCATAGAACATTTGGAATTGTCCCCTTGTGCATAGAACATTGGAATTGTACCCTTGTGCATAGAACATTTGGAATTGTACCCTTGTGCATAGAACATTTGGAATTGTCAATTTGTGCATAGAATATTGGAATTGTACTCTTGTGCATAGAACATTGGAATTGTATCCTTGTGCATAGATTTGGAATTGTCTCCTTGTGCATAGAATACTGGAATTGTTCCCTTGTGCATAGAACATTTGGAATTTTCCCATTGTGCATAGAACATTGGAATTGTACCCTTATGCATAGAACATTGGAATTGTCCCCTTGTGCATAGAAAATTTGGAATTGTCCCCTTGTGCATAGAACATTTGGAATTGTCCCCTTGTGCATAGAACATTGGAATCATTCCCTTGTGCATAGAAAATTTGGAATTGTCCCCTTGTGCATAGAACATTTGGAATTGTCCCCTTGTGCATAGAACATTGGAATCATTCCCTTGTGTGTAAAACATTGGAATGATCATCCAGTGCATAGAACATTAGAACAATCCCCTTGTCGACAAAACAGTGGAATTGTCCATTTCTGTGCAGAATACTGATATCATGCCATTGTGCATAAAGTATTGGAATCATCTTCCTGTGCATAAAACATTGAAATTTTCCCCTTGTGCATAAAACATTGGAATCATTCCCTTGTGCATAAAACATTGGAATCATTCCCTTGTGCATAAAACATTGGAATCATTCCCTTGTGCATAAAACATTGGAATCATTCCCTTGTGCATAAAACATTGGAATCATTCCCTTGTGCATAAAACATTGGTATCATTCCCTTGTGCATAAAACATTGGAATCATTCCCTTGTGTGTAAAACATTGGAATCATTCCCCTTGTGCATAAAACATTGGAATCATTCCCTTGTGTGTAAAACATTGGAATCATTCCCTTGTGCATAAAACATTGGAATCATTCCCTTGTGCATAAAACATTGGAATCATTCCTTGTGCATAAAACATTGGAATCATTCCCTTGTGCATAAAACATTGGAATCATTCCATTGTGTGTAAAAACTTGGAATCATTCCCTTGTGCATAAAACATTGGAATCTTTCCCTTGTGTGTAAAACATTGGAATAATTCCCTTGTATATAAAACATTGGAATCATTCCCTTGTGTGTAAAACATTGGAATCATTCCCTTGTGCATAAAACATTGGAATCTTTCCCTTGTGTCTAAAACATTGGAATCATTCCCTTGTGTATAAAACATTGGAATCATTCCCTTGTGTGTAAAACATTGGAATCATTCCCTTGTGCATAAAACATTGGAATCATTCCCTTGTGTGTAAAACATTGGAATCATTCCCTTGTGCATAAAACATTGGAATCATTCCCTTGTGCATAAAACATTGGAATAATTCCCTTGTGCATAAAACATTGGAATCATTCCCTTGTGCATAAAACATTGGAATCATTCCCTTGTGTGTAAAACATTGGAATCATTCCCTTGTGCATAAAACATTGGAATCATTCCCTTGTGCATAAAACATTGGAATCATTCCCTTGTGCATAAAACATTGGAATCATTCCCTTGTGTGTAAAACATTGGAATCATTCCCTTGTGTGTAAAACATTGGAATCATTCCATTGTGTGTAAAACATTGGAATCATTCCATTGTGTATTAAACATTGGAATCATTCCTTTGTGCATAAAACATTGGAATCATTTCCTTGTGCATAAAACATTGGAATCATTCTCTTGTGCATAAAACATTGGAATCATTCCCTTGTGTGTTGAACAAGGGAATAATTCCCTTGTGTGGAGAACATTGGAATTGTTCCCTTGTGAGTAGAACATTGGAATTGTTCCCTTCTGCTTAGAATACTGGAATCATACCCTTGTGCATAATGTTAGGTATACAATAATTTAGTTATTTGTTTATTAGCTCGAAATTTTTTTTCTCCATTTCTTGTTATTATAATGTAACTTTGTTTACTGAATTTGATATTGTCCAGAATTGAGTTTAGTTCTATTTGACCTGGGTTTTTTTATTTTACTGATAAACACCTAATAATAGAAACACTATTATTTATTTTCTGACCTTGTTTCAGAGTCAAAGACAGTTTATGGTAAACAACTTTTTAAAAAATTCTTTCTCAGATTAAGAATCATTAAATTAAGTCAAGGCCATACCTGGAGTATATGATATGAAACATGTTTATTGTTACAAACTTCTAATTTTTCTAGAATTGATAGAGTTTAGTTCAGTCACGCTCCAAACTATTGACACATTAAGTTTTGTTGTGACCAGTTGGAGTTGAAATTTTATTTCTTTTAAATTTCAAGTGATTCTTTTCCTGGAAATACATAAGTGCTCCTACAAAATTCTTGGGCAAAGACATTCACTGGAATTTATACACAATTTAAAACTGGAATAATATTTTCTGTGATTCAGCAAAGAACTGTTGACTCAACAGTACTTTTTTTGCAAACTACAACAGAATCATTGCCTTCCATTTTGGATTTGATTGGGGATTTGAACTCAGTTTCAATCAGGACTTTCTATTACTAGGACTTCTATTTTTAATTCTTGGATTATTTTTGAATTTGATTTATAAAACCATAAGTTCTTTTTCTCATTTTTCACTTGATATTCTAGAGAAATCAATCATTTTCATTTAATTTTGTAAAGCTTGTTATCTTCACTCTTTTCTGTTACTTTTTGCAAGTGCCTAGACTTGTAACAATAGAACACTGGAATCTTTCCCTTGTGTGTAAAACACTGGAATTGTCCCCTTGTGCACAAAACATTGGAATCATTTCCTTGTGTACAGAACACTTGTGCATTGAACATTGGAATCATTCCCTTGTGCATAGAACATTCAAATCATCACCCTGTGTATAGATTATTGGAATTGTCCCTTTGTGTTACATTTTGTAAGAGTCTAGACTCGTAACAATAGAACACTGAAAACATTCCCTTGTGTGTATAACACTGGAATTTTCCTCTTGTGCATAAAACATTTGAATTATTCCTTGTGCCTAGAACATTGGATTTGTCCCCTTGTGCATATAACATTGGAATCATTCCCATTTGTCTAGAAAGTTGGAATCATTCACTTCAGTGTAAAACATTGGATTCATTTCCTTGTGCATAGAAAACTGGAATTCTCCTCTTGTGCATAGAACATTGGAATCATTCCCTTGTGTGTAGAACATTGGAATCATTCCATTATTTGTTGAACATTGGAATCATTCCCTTGCATGTAGAACAGTGGAATTGTCCCCTTGTGAGTAGAACATTGGAATCATTCCATTTTTTGTCAAACATTGGAATCATTCCCTTGCATGTAGAACATTGGAATTGTCCCCTTGTGCACAGAACATTGGAATCATTCTCTTGTGCATACATTTGAATTTTCACCTTGTACATAGAACATTGGAATTGTTCCTGTCATGGAATATATATATGGTTTATTTATTATTTGGATTAAATACATGTACTTGGGTTTCGTTTTTTTGTGTACAGCATTACCTGAGGGTAGTTTATGCATGTATATGATTTCGAAACACTGTTTGGTTTATCTTCATGAGCAAAGTGCTTATAGTAAGAAAACCTTGAGCAAACAGGCCTGTGTACAGGCAGTGTATGGCTACATGGCCTGTGTATAGGCAGTGTATGACTACATGGCCTGTGTACAGGTTGTGTATGGCTACATGGCCTGTGTACAGGCAGTGTATGGCTACATGGCCTGTGTACAGGCAGTGTATGGCTACATGGCCTGTGTACAGGCAGTGTATGGCTACATGGCCTGTGTACAGGCAGTGTATGGCTACATGGCCTGTGTACAGGCAGTGTATGGCTACATGGCCTGTGTACAGGCAGTGTATGACTACATGGCCTGTGTACAGGCAGTGTATGGCTACATGGCCTGTGTAAAGGCAGTGTATGGCTACATGGCCTGTGTACAAGCAGTGTATGGCTACATGGCCTGTGTACAGGCAGTGTATGGCTACATGGCCTGTGTACAGGCAGTGTATGGCTACATGGCCTGTGTACAGATAGTGTATGGCTACATGGCCTGTGTACAGGCAGTGTATGGCTACATGGCCTGTGTACAGGCAGTGTATGGCTACATGGCCTGTGTACAGGCAGTGTATGGCTACATGGCCTGTGTACAGATAGTGTATGGCTACATGGCCTGTGTACAGGCAGTGTATGGCTACATGGCCTGTGTACAGGCAGTGTATGACTACATGGCCTGTGTACAGGCAGTGTATGGCTACATGGCCTGTGTACAGGCAGTGTATGGCTACATGGCCTGTGTACAGGCAGTGTATGGCTACATGGCCTGTGTACAGGCAGTGTATGGCTACATGGCCTGTGTACAGGCAGTGTATGGCTACATGGCCTGTGTACAGGCAGTGTATGGCTACATGGCCTGTGTACAGGCAGTGTATGGCTACATGGCCTGTGTATAAATTACCTCATCATAGAGTAAAACATCACATTACCAGATGTCTTGTCATTGCAATCTCCAGCTGTAGAAATATGCAGTTAAATGTAATTTTCCTTCTTAATTGTATTATAGAATATAATTGTTTTATTATCACATTTAGCATGTATTTTAGGTAATTCTGACTTGTTTTGTATGCTGCAATGTTTTAGTCTGTTTCTTAGTTTACATGTGTATAACTTAACAGAATGATTATATTCATAATAATGTTATATTTAATAAGGAAGAGAATTTGTTAAGTATTGTAAGATTCCTGTCAGATATTGGTTCACTCCTGAACCTGATTATTACCTTAATTTGTATATAATAATCAACTCAAGTTTACAGTAAATAACCTCATTACATGCTGTTATACCTTAGGGTCATTTATAGTATAGGATTCATACATTAGATTTTCTGCTGATTGATTGGTGATTGATTGATGGCTGGTGACTGGTGAATGCTGAGTGTAGTAGTGCTGAAGGAGTCAAGGAGGGACAGAGTGATAGTTATGCTGTGTCTATGTTTATGCATGGTATTTGTGGTGTTGTTTAGCTGTGGTGCTAATTAGGATTGTGTTATACTCAGTGTGCTGCTGTCATTACATCATTAGCTAAGTGAAACATACATCACTATTTAAGTGGAAATTCATTATATATCATTAGCTGAGTGAAACATACATCACTATTTGAGTGAACTATATAATTTTTCCATTGTTTGTGTGGATTCACTTTAAATCATTAATCATTGTATCTTTTTAAGGTTTATTCTTGCATATCAGTTTCTTTTATAACACATTATCTGGTTCATACATATTCTATTAATTATCCAATATTTGGATTTTGTGCACGCATGAATAAAATGTCTTTTTCAATGAATCATTCATCAATAAATATTGTATTTTCATCAAAACTGTTTCTTATAATTTGATCCAACCTGGTCATCTTGTTACAGTCCCATTGTGCACAGAGCATTGGAATTGTCACCTTGTGCATAGAATATTGGAATTTTCCCCTTTGCACAGAACATGAAATTTTGAATTCTTGACACTAGAGTAACTACATGTAGAAGAAAGATGGAGTAAAAGTATTGATCTCTCTTCAATCCAAAATTTACCTCCAATCAAACAAAACTGTTTATGGCTATCTTAATTTTTGTGTAAGAAACCAACAAAGTCTGTCAAATATATTACATATTACATTTGTCTGTCAAAAATATTACATATTACATTTGTCTGTCAAATATGTTACATATTACATTAGACTCATTCATCTTCATGAAAAATATAAATGTTGTAGTTATCATATTCAAATTTTATATTAAATGTTTTTGAAAGTAACAAAGAAAATTACTTGAGTATAAATAATTTTAAATAATAATAATAATAATAATAATAATAATAATAATAATATTTATTATTATGTCAAGTTTATTACCATAGATACATTACATTCACCCACTAGTTTTCTTTCATTCTTGTCTATTACTGTATATTCATTAATTTTCTGGGCATCATTTTTCATGGTTTTGCAAAAAATGTTTTTCTTGGTACTTAAATTCATAAATCAGGAAAGCAGTCCTAATGTTTTCACAGTGATTATTGTTTATCATGCCTTTAAATTTGTTTTACAGAATGATCATTGTTGTTTTGAAATCTGTGGTTTGCAGCAAAGAATCCATGAAAATTGGGATACTACAAGAAATGGCGAAATAACTGTACCTCTTGTAAAATATTTAAAAGCTATATAGCTATATTTGATGTCACATTTTGTTTGACAAAGCTAGAATTAAATTTTGAGAAATAGTTAAAAATTTACATAGTCATTAATTCCCAATCACTTTATGCAACAAAACTTATACATGACGTGAACTTTGAAATCTTTTAGAGTTATTAGGACCTAATGGAAAAAATTACTTAATACACAAGTTTATAATTAACAAGCACATCACAAAGGTAGCCTTGCACATGCTGATTCATGTAATGACCCTACTCTTTTCTGCCTACATTGATGAAATGCATCATCAAAATTAAATAACTTTGTACCTGATGTATGAAATAATAGGTACAATCCATTTAAAACTCCTATACTTTTAGTAAACTTAAAGCTGATATTACAGTTTTTGACAGATTACAAAATTTGCTTTTGTCAACTCAGTTGTTAGCAATGAGGTGATCTCTGAGGCAAAGTATTAACATGGCAAGTGGTAAACACTTACCTTGGATAGGTGGCAACTGAGGTATTCAAGTGGTAACCACTGACCTTGGATAGGTGACAACTGAGGAGGTATTCAAGTGGTAACCACTGACTTTGGATAGGTGACAAGTGTGGTAGAGGTATTCAAGTGGTAAACACTGACCTTGGATAGGTGGCAACTGAGGTAGAGGTATTCAAGTGGTAATCACTGACCCTGGATAGTTGTCAAGTGGTAGAGGTATTCAAGTGGTAAACACTTACCATGGAGAGGTGGCAACTGAGATAGAGGTATTCAAGTGGTAACCACTGACCTTGGATAGGTGACAACTGTGGTAGAGGTATTCAACTGTTAAGCAATGACCTTGGTTAAGTGAAAGCTTTAGTTGAGGTAATCAAGTGGTAACCACTGATCTTGGATAGGTGACAAGTGTGTTTGAGGTATTCAAGTGGTAAACACTGACCTTGGATAGGTGACAAATGTAGAGGTATTCAAGTGGTAAGCACTGACCTTAGATAGGTGACAACTGAGGTAGAGGTATTCAAGTGGTGAGCACTGACCTTGCCAACTGAGGTAGACCTTGGATAGGAGCTAAATTTGCTTGAATCTAGTACTGAAACCTTATCATTACTAGGACTGAAGCCTGATCATTACTAGGACTGAAGCCTTATCTTTACTAGGACTGAAGCCTGATCATTACTAGGACTGAAGCCTTATCATTACTAGGACTGAAGCCTTATCATTACTAGGACTGAAGCCTTATCATTACTAGGACTGAAGCCTTATCTTTACTAGGACTGAAGCCTGATCATTACTAGGACTGAAGCCTTATCTTTACTAGGACTGAAGCCTTATCATTACTAGGACTGAAGCCTTATCATTAATAGGACTGAAGCCTGATCATTACTAGGACTGAAGCCTTATCATTACTAGGACTGAAGGCTGATCATTACTAGGACTGAAGCCTTATCATTAATAGGAATGAAACCTTATCATTACTAGGACTGAAGCCTGATCATTACTAGGACTGAAGCCTGATCATTACTAGGACTGAAGCCCTATCTTTACTAGGACTAAAGCCTCATCTTTACTAAGACCGAAAGCCTTATCATTAATAGGACTGAAGCGTTATCTTTACTGGGACTGAAGCCTTATCATTACTAGGACTGAAGCCTTATCATTAATAGGACTGAAGCTTTTTCATAACTAGGACTGAAGCCTGATCATTACTAGGACTGAAGCCTTATCTTTACTGGGACTGAAGCCTGATCATTACTAGGACTGAAGCCTTATTTTTACTAGGACTGAAGCCTTATCATTACTAGGACCAAAACCTGATCATTACTAGGACTGAAACCTGATCATTACTAAGACTGAAACTTTATCATTACTAGGACTGAAGCCGTATCATTAATAGGACTGAAACCTGATCATTACTAGGACTGAAGCCTGATCATTACTAGGACTGAAGCCTGATCATTACTAAGACTGAAGCCGTATCATTAATAGGACTGAAGCCTGATCATTACTAGGACCAAAGCCTTATCATTACTAGGACTGAAGCCTGATCATTACTAAGACTGAAACCTTATCATTACTAAGACTGAAACCTGATCATTACTAGGACTGAAGCCTGATCATTACTAGGACTGAAGCCTGATCATTAATAGGACTGAAGTCTGATCATTACTAGGACTGAAGCCTGATCATTACTAGGACTGAAGCCTGATCATTACTAGGCCTGAAGCCTTATCATTACTAGGACTGAAGCCTGATCATTAATAGGACTGAAGCCTTATCTTTACTAGGACTGAAGCCTGATCATTACTAGGACTGAAGCCTGATCATTACTAGGCCTGAAGCCTTATCATTACTAGGACTGAAGCCTGATCATTACTAGGACTGAAGCCTTATCATTACTAGGACTGAAGCCTGATCATTACTAGGACTGAAGCCTTATCATTACTAGGACTGAAGCCTTATCTTTACTAGGACTGAAGCCTTATCATTACTAGGACTGAAGCCTTATCATTACTAGGACTGAAGCCTGATCATTACTAGGACTGAAGCCTGATCATTACTAGGACTGAAGCCTTATCATTACTAGGACTGAAACCTTATCATTACTAGGACTGAAGCCTTATCATTACTAGGACTGAAGCCTGATCATTACTAGGACTGAAGCCTTATCATTACTAGGACTGAAGCCTTATCATTACTAGGACTGAAGCCTGATCATTACTAGGACTGAAGCCTGATCATTACTAGGACTGAAGCCTTATCATTACTAGGACTGAAGCCTGAACATTACTAGGACTGAAGCCTTATCATTACTAGGACTGAAGCCTGATCATTACTAGGACTGAAGCCTGATCATTACTAGGACTGAAGCCTTATCATTTCTATGACTGAAGCCTGATCATTACTAGGACTGAAGCCTTATCATTACTAGGACCGAAGCCTGATCATTACTAGGACTGAAGCCTGATCATTACTAGGACTGAAGCCTTATCACTACTAGGACTGAAGCCTTATCATTACTAGGACTGAAGCCTGATCTTTACTAGGACTGAAGCCTGATCATTACTAGGACTGAAGCCTGATCATTACTATGACTGAAGCCTGATCATTACTAGGACTGAAGCCTGATCATTACTAGGACTGAAGCCTGATCATTACTAGGACTGAAGCCTGATCATTACTAGGACTGAAGCCTTATCATTACTAGGACTGAAGCCTGATCATTACTAGGACTGAAGCCTGATCATTACTAGGACTGAAGCCTGATCATTACTAGGACTGAAGCCTGATCATTACTAGGACTGAAGCCTGATCATTACTAGGACTGAAGCCTGATCATTACTACGACTGAAGCCTGATCATTACTACGACTGAAGCCTGATCATTACCACTGTGCAATGCTCTAATTATGAGATATACTAGTGTATAATCTAATCCAAGTGCATGTTGAATTCATGCTTAATTATGCAACAACAGAACTTTTTTATGACCTTGTGTAACGCTGTTTCCAGGCCACAATATTTTGGGGTCCTCCTGTCTAGCTTTTGATTAGAAAGAATAACACAAGACAGTAGAAGATAAACATAGAAAGTATTTATTTGTAAAACCTTAAAGACAAGAACAGGTGGACACAGAATTACTTAATGTCATTACAGCTACATATATATATATATATATATATATATATATATATATATATATATATATATATATATATATATATATATATTCAAGACTTAATACTAAACTTATGTAAATCAGAGAATCACGGGAGACAAAGCTGATGGATTCCTGTGTGTGGAAAGTACAATGGGTTAAGGTGCAATGAAGCTTTAAATATAATTGCACCTTCTCCACCTCAGAGTGGATTTCAAAATATATTTGTAATCATATATATCACATAAAATTTATATCTTGGAAGTACTAGAAAGAGTTGCTTAATTTGTGGCGGTGAATAAGGTAAAGGTGAAATATTAACCTTCAGGAGCTGAATATCATAAGGTGGAGGTGCAACTTGGATTCTCATTCTAACAACGGTGAAAAGTGACAATTTGGTAGTAACCTTAACAATAATTACTTATATATTAGTTCCTGAGGGAAAAATATATATGTTTCCCAGGATTATATAGATTGTAATTATCATTCACCTTCACTTATATAAAGTACAGTGATAATTCACTGAAGGTGAAATAATTTCAACCAATATGGTAACAGACGTCACCTCATGAATAATAATTAATTTCTGGAATTCCTGGTAATGTCAAACAAGTATATCAAATTTCATTAGGTACTAACCATTGCAACTTGACTATGTCTATCTCACATGGCCTGAGACATTCTAGAATTGATGAAATGGTTGTTACGTCACCCAATGATTTTAATTTCGTTTGCTCCAAACACTGGACAGGCTAACAGTGAAGCACCACATTACATGTACGTGGTGCTATTTATACAAAAAGGTCAGGTGACCAATAGCCAATCAGATTCCATAGTTCTTGCTGTCCAAAAGAGTGAAAATGGCAGACTAGTATGTATTGGCAGCAAGTGCACAGCAAAACATTAGACTTATGGAATAAATTGACCATGTCTTGAAATTATACGTTAGGCAAGGTAATTTCATCATACTGATATAACTAACAATTAAAATATGCACAAAATCATCATACAAGGTTACAATAAATACTGAATCGGTTTATTACAAGGTGGCAAAACATCGTGAGTCACCATGTTTCAATACACACTGCTGAATGCTCATCTATGAAATGATGAATAGTTCATACCCATTTAAATATGAAATCTGCTAGGAAATATATATATATATATATATATATATATATATATATATATATATATATATATATATATATATATATATATATATATATATATATATGAATGCTAGAGCTAAAAGTCAATTGCTATATCTCTTGGCTTTTAAACTGACACCTGTCCCTTAAATTTGACTTCGATCTAATAATAGCACAAATAATTCTCAACTACACTAACTCCATTGATGTATAAAGCATCCTTGTTTTAAGAGATTTTCTGTATGTTTGGCTTTTAAGTCAAACTCTATCTCCATAATTTTAATGTTTGGGGGAATAAAGAATGCTTTTATGTAAATATATACTTGTATTAGACTGAATGGTAAAAAATGAAAATGGATGCTACACTAGTGAGGTTGATGAAGTATACCTATGCAATAATGAATGCAAAGCTATAATAAAACACTTGGATAGATGAGAGAATCAATGGACCAGGGTGCATTACAAATGGTGGTTGGCATGGTCCCAGGTCCCAGCCTTTACCAATCATTGCCATCTTACCTTTGTTGGTGTGGGTTTGAGTCTCTGGATCGGCCATATAGGTGTGTGAAAAAGTGGACAGTAGCTTCTTTTGGGTCAGTGGTTTTTCCAGGTTCATCTTCCACCAATTATACTGGTCAACATATAGCTCATCTTACATAGAGAAATGGTGTTAAACCAAACAACACAATACAAATGAAATTTTAAACTTAAAACTGTTGTCAAGAAGCCATGTCCATAAGCACATAATACTAAGATCTTTGATTAACTGACCCCATCAAGTTATACCATAAATGGGTCCTAAATTAATAAACAATAAATACTATACAGATTTATTTATTTATTAATATGCTGATGTTACAAAGTTTGCCTTCAAATCTCTTTCCCTCTCATTTTTTTCAACCATGTCTTGAAGAAGCACTGACAGCAGATCATTGGCAATCATTTACACAAAATATTTTTCTTTAATTCAACCAGTTTTTGGCAAAGAAATCTCTGTGCAAATGTCAATGTTCAGGCATGCATTTAATTCATGGGTAAACAGGGCTTTTGGAGTTCATTGAATACTGAGGATCTTTAGCTGTGCAAATGAAACCATTTCTAGTTATGCTTTTAAATCTCTTAATGAAATGACTTATATGGAAAGCCACTGTCAAGATGAAGGGTCATCACATTTTTTTGTTTTCTTCCTGCCCACAGGAATCTCACTGCCAGGCTTAAACAAAAAATTGTCTTCCAGCTTTGTGTCAGGTGTTATTTTAAGTTCTGAAAAAAGACAATTAAGTAACTATAATTGAAGCCCACATGACTTTGGAAAGTGATAATGCATTGTCAATTTTTTTTTTATTGTTGGGTACTAATTTTCATAGACTTCTTGGTTGCTATCAACCTCAAATACAAAGACCCAAAGAACCATGTTTCTTCTGTGGAAACAACAGGATTCCCTTCCCCAAGACATCAATTTAAGTATCTGTGAAAATGTCTTACTTTGTAAGCCATGCTAATTGATACCAACCAACCAACCCCCCAATGAAAAAGAAAACAAAGCACTGTACATTACCTTGCATAAATGATAATTAGAATTATTATATATCTCATAAAAATATTGTTACAACTCGATGATCTTAAAATATGTAACAGAAAAGAAGCAAAACCAATGAGTTTAGTAAAAACAACAAATAATATTTATTTCCCTTGAATACCAAGTGAAATTTCAAAATTAAGGTGAATCAAATCACAAATAATGCTAAATGTTCCATCACAAGGCCAAAGGTGTAGAATGTTCCAAATTAATTCAAATAGTCTTGAATGTCCTGATGTTCCACGATGATATAATCCATAATGCCTTTGAATGAGTCCTCAATAATTCCCAAGAAGTTTTACATCCAAAAGGTCAGTGAGCACTTTGTTAGTCCAGTTAAATAATTTAAATAATTCCTCTCAATGCAAATATAAACTCCGATCAATGATTCCCAAAGACTGATATTAAAACAGAAATGAATAATTGTTTACCAAAATGTTTTAAATACATATTTCACTTGATCTAAGACACAAGAGAATTTCCCGGGGAAAAAACACAGGTCTTGAACTCATATCCAAGTAAAAACATCTTTAAAAAACTGACAAAGTAACATTAGCAAAAACTATCAGGGACAAAGCTAAAGCACACAATATAAATTAAATATAACAAATGTGCTGAAATGTATCAGTGTGAGAAAAAATGATATCATCACAATGGCAATAAAAGTGATATAAGCTCTGGAATTTTCCCATTTAAGAAATATATTTCACATTAAGTTATATTTATATAATAAGGTAAACAGTTTCTTTCTCATTGCTTTTTTTATTTCTCAATCAGAATCAACAATATCTTGAAATTTTAAAAAAGAGATACATATATGTAAGCAATAAAATGCCTTAAACACAAAACAGGTAGGTTCTAAGTGCTAGCCTATTTAAAATAAGTTATCCACATGAATTGTGCAAGTAATTATTGATAGAACTTACATCAGCTGTTTCTATTTGATATTCAGTGACATTCATACACAAGTGTTCAATTAATTGTTTTAACTCACATTATTCTCATAATCAAATTTGAAAACCATTCAGAAATTTGGGATAAATGAGTGCCGATTCCAAAATTAAAGAAAATGACTATTTAAATTAAGGTGCCATGTCCATTACCAAACTAGAATAAACTTGCCAATTAATTCCAGAAATAATAAAAAAAAGAATCAAATTCATACCAGGTAAATTCACAATCTTGAAAATCTGTAGACTAAAGATGTTGTTCTCACAAGTCTATTAGAAGTACTACTTTGTAATGACTTCTCGCAAAACTGGAAATACAGTTATGTCTGGAGTGGAACTTCAGAAAATCCAACGATAAAACTGGAAATACAGTCATGTCTGGAGTGGCACTTCAGAAAATCCAACAATAACAAAACTGGAAATACAGTCATGTCTGGAGTGGAACTTCAGAAAATCCAATGATAACAAAACTGGAAATATAGTCATGTCTGGAGTGGAACTATAGGAAACTGACCTTAGGAAAACTATTCTTCATAACAGCTGTAGCTGCAATGTTCAGTGTCTGACTACTAATTTAAGCATCACTGGGTCAATACCTGCCCAGGTTAGCTTGTATATCCTTGTACCTTGGACCTTGGAAAGGCACCAGCACCAATTTTTTCATACAGCCAATAAAATGCCATTAACAACCAAATAAACAATCAAACAAATTAAGTGGTTGATGGATCTTAGTTTTGAAACATTCAAAACTGCTAGATATCAGGTAATGTTTTGTAGTTTCTTAAGGCATGTGGTCTTTTAGCTGTGATATTTTAGACAGCTGTGTTGATTGCATTACCGTAAGATCCATGGTCTGTCAGCTTTGCCTGAATTACAGTCTCTCTAAGTGCCTGCTCAGCCTCAAAACCCACCTTTAATAGCTGGAATAGAACAGATAATAAAGTAGATAATTCTAAAAGGACACTAGTCTAACCACACTGACCATTCCTTTTATGTCTTCATACCTATTATTTTATTTGACCATGAACAAATATATAAATGAGATGTTTCCCTAATTTGTTAATTTGCTATCTTTCAGTGACTATCATGCATTTAATGATATTTATTCCTCATGCCTCATGCATTTTCTTTAATGGTCAATTGATCTGTTTACTGCATTGTGTACCAGCTATCTTCCTGTGACTCCTGAGGTACATTGATAATTTTGTACCTGCCAGCATACTGTGACTCCTTTATTATTATTATTATTATTATTATTATTATTATTATTATTATTATTATTATTATTATTATTATTATTATTATTATTATTATTATCATTACTTTACTTAAAGAGGGTAACACAATTAGGTAAGAACTAATCTACCTTGAGGCCCTCCTGATGTACATTGTTAATTGTGTACCTGCCAGCATTCTGTCACTCATGAGGTACATTGTTAATTGTGTACCTGCAAGCATCCTGTCACTCATGAGGTGCAATAAATGCTTGTGGTGCAAATGGATAAATGTTTATCTATTCATGAAGTAAATCAGAGTGATTATTGTCAAAACAGCCTGATGCCCCAAAGCCATGATTTCATTACTCATGGGTAATAAACAGTATCCATTTTCAGGCTAGTATTGACCAATAATTAAAGGTCATGTTTGACTAAGTGAATAACCATGAATTATACTGAACAATGTGTTTTAATATTTACATAAACATTCAATTTTTTTCCAGTAAAATTCTTTGATAATACTTATCACAATAGCTAAGGAGATCTACCTTGCAAATCCAGCTCTCCCTGGCTAAAATGTTTAGCTAAAAAAGTTAAATGTTATTTGCCTACCTAGGTGACAGTTAGATTGAGTGATCCCCTTTTTGATTCTGGGATTAGCCCAAGTCATATGCATTCTTCAGTTACCACTGGAGTGGAAGACACACTCTATATGTATACAACTGGGGAGGCTAGGATGGTGTATTAAGATCAGGTAAATATTATGGAAGAAACATGTTTCACCAGAAAAACAAATTGGTTTATTTTCTTCCAATACATTATTGGATTATACTACCTAAGGCAAGAAGTGGAGGGAAATACATTCCTTAGCCCCACTGAGACCATCTATGGTACCCCTAAGTTAGGTTCTAGATAACCCAACTGGAGAATCGACTCTTTACAGGGGGGGGGGAACAGCTTCCAGAGGGAAAAGTAAGTTGTCCTTTTAAAAGCTGTCAAATGACAACAGGACCCACCATAAAGAGATGAGCCTTTTAGTATGAAAGATCTAAACACAGTCAATTCACCTTATTGGTTTGCTCAACCAAATGATGCTGGATTATAATTAATAATTGGAACAACACTGACCTATTTTGATCAAACTGCATGTAGACTAATAGAGCATGTATATAGCTGATTCAGCATTCTGTTCTTTAATGCAGTGAGGTCTTACACAAGAGGTGAACAAATGAAGATCTGGAGAGCATTTCAATTTGTGTCTTGTTCAGCCCATGATTGAGTCCACATGGGCAAGGATCCAATTTTATTGGACATGTATAATAAAAAATGGACTGATGATCAGATAGGTCTTTGATTTTTCCCATGTCATCTCCTCTATCATGACAGTGCAGCAATGATCATGGAGAAGTAGGTTTTAACTGTGACTGTTTCTCATCAAATAGCCATAGGAAGTTAGCTATTGTGATACAGATGCCCACAGTTGTATAAAGCACATTGACTGTCCAGGCTTTTGAATCCAGGACTGGTAAGACAAAAGTTGGAAGCTTGGCACTCCACCCTGTCACAAATAGGTCCAGTGTTGGTCGATCCCACTGAGTGAAAATTGAGGGCTGATGAGATATTTCTGTTTTATTAGCTGATTCCTACAGAACAAGTCTCAATATATTTTGTCAACCTGGAATATGATTATTTTGGCTGTAGATCTGTTAGTGAAGATACCACTTTAGAAAATCCCAAACAAGAATACAAATGTCTTGAGATTTGGTTCTACCTTGCCATTTGAGATAAGTCAGTACAGTGTTTCCAACCTCTTATTGTGTAGAATGTGGCTGTTGGTTTGTTAAGCAAGTTAACAAAGATCAAAATGATTAAATTCTCGTTCCTGAGGGAGACACACCCTGTTAACCTAACTGTTGAGCTCCAGACCTAGATGGATATAATCTTGAAATGTTAAGAGGTAAGACAATGTGACTGAGGATGATAACCATAAATGGATACCATGTCTTACTCCAAGTTATATACAGCCTGTTGTATTGCTGAATGTAGACTTTGTAGGAGACACACTGTCTGCAAAGCCTCTCTACTGGGTGGCATTTTGAACCTCTTGTTGCACTCCGTCCTGAACCAAGGAGTTAATTGTTGGTCAACAGCAGAGTGAAGAGTGCCAGAATTCTAACTGTGCAAAGTAAGAGGTCACTGAAGGAGTCCCTAGGAAAGCACTTGTAGGGTCCATATGGCAAATCTTCCCCAGCTTGGCAGCAAATAACTGGAGCCTCCCTATAATGGAATCTGTGGTAAGGGCAAATGAAGCCAATGTCTTTGGAGATAGGAAGGGTTTCATAAAGACAGCAATGTTGGTAAAAATGAATGCCCTCCCATTACCTCTTGTCCATTTGGGAGAACTGGTTTTCAACAGTTGTAAATTTCGTAATTGTCAGTGGCCAGTGTTCTAGGGACATCCCTGTGATCTTTCATTGATTGCCTTGCAAATACCTCCACTTTAGCTTAGACTGTGAGTGAGGAAAAGCCTCAGTTTGCAGATTTTGTCCACCTAAGATCAGATGATTAATGTAGCAAGCATAGCATGGCCTTATCAAGGTCATTAATAAAGTTGGAGGTAGAGAGCACTGCATTTCATTCCATCAGTTGTAAATTCATAGTTGCTGTTATGGCCTTTTCCAGAGTGTGTTAGTTTACTATGCTTAAGATTCTGACAATTTTATAAACAAACTCCCATATGTCTCCAGTTGGAAGAAGATAAGATGTGTGCTGCCTGTTTAAAGATCACTGGATCCAACACTGAGAATGCAGCCATGACATTACACATTCACTGCTGGGTATCTAAACTGGGATGACGGCCAAACACAGCAAGTATTTTGCAGCACTATGCTGATTAGATTGATCCATGAGTGTGCCTGGGTCTCATAATCAGGAAGTGCCAAATGGGTTAAACTGTATAAATTGGGTTCTTGCATACATTGATTGATTGTAGCTGTGGCAAATTGGAATCAGATCTAAATGGTTCAGTATGAAAGAATAAGGCCCTCTTGACTGGCATGGTATGTCCACTTTTTCAGATTGGGACATGGTATGGGATTCACACAGCCAGACTGTAATTCTGATATGCAAGATGGTAAGTGAGGCTGTTGCTCATTAACTTGCTCCCAACAAAGTGATATGGTTTTGAACCCTGTATGCAAGCTAATGACATCCTAATCTCTCATGGTGTGCTGCTGTGCCTTTCCATTTAGTACCCCTAGTATTGCCACCCTTCCGTTCATAATATGCAAGTCTGACATGTATTCACATAATGACAGTCACAGTAAGCTACACATGTAGAGTGGTTGCCAGTCTGGTGTGACCCATGGTTTCAATCTGTAAGATAAATTTACATGTACTCAACATGTACAGGTGTAGCATCCTGGCTCGTACAGGTAGAGTATTTGAGTATCTTATTGCTTATGAAGTGAAGGCTAAAATATCAATTCTATAAAAGTGTTACCTACAGGAAAAGTCAACTGACTACCTATACAGGTAAGATCCCTGAATCGTCACTTATAGTAGCTGTGAAGTTGATGCTGCGACTAAACAATGCATTGAAAAATTACCTTTACATATCCAAAAATGGTGCAAACTAAACAGCAGTAAAATGAGTTTTATATAGTACACACCATACCTTGAAGATGAGAAATCACTTAAGTATCATTGTTGCTACTTGCGAAGTGGATGATACAACACCCACTGTAAGGCAATGTTACCTGTAGCAAATGACATTCCATACAGGTAAAGTGTCATGTATATAATGGATGCTAAAGGTGGTGCTCTACAGTTTCGTATTTAGCATAGGGTTAAAATTTTAAAGAAAAAGAGTTTCTCCGGGTTTCCTCACTAGTTATACTGGTTATTTAAAAGAGACTTTGTATATCTTAGGTGTTGTTCAAAGAACCTTTTATTCCCTTTATTTTGATGTATGATTGATGGGTGTAATATGGGTTAGAGAGTATACAGATTGGCCTTACTCCAGATGTGCACCTTTCAAAAAAGTGCTAGCTCTACTTGCACATTTTCACTTCTCGAACTTCAGAGGTAAATTGTAAAAAAAAGAGCCGATAACTTTTTTTTACATTTTATGCATTTGGTAATTCAGTCATTGCACTTTTAGAAGCTGGTATTATCTAGTTTGGCAAAATTCATTTTCCATATTTTAATAGCTGCCAAGAATAGTGTACTTTAGACAAATTTAGGTTGATTTTTGGAGCACAAGGGAGCAGTCATTTTAGTTAGCAGTGTCCTAAGAGCATTTAAAATTTCCAAAAGTACAATATCCAAAGAAATTTCATCCACATTACATGAAAGTAGTATATAGGTATGCCAACATTCTCTCCACTGTGCATGTTTAAAATGCAAACAACTTCACATAACATACATCACTCTCTCAAAAGTACATAATAACTGGTGAGCACCACCATAAAGAGAATATAGGTATTATTATTGTATGATTTAAGTTTACTTGTATGACTGAAATATTTAATTCGCAAGCATCAAAACAGTCCTTTGTAATAATTGTCCTGCATTTCCCCCCTCAGAACAGCATTTATTAGAGTCAGAGTCTTAAACCGGTACAGCCCCCTCCTCCTTATGATACAAAGTGAACTATTTTAAAAAATGCGCATTGCATTTTGTCAACATAGCAACTAGTGTTATGCTGATAGACAGGAACATGAAACTAGCCATATTTATTCCTGAGATGTCAACAATAAATTTTACAGTTATAAAAGGGATATAACAGGTGAGGTTTTAAAGGTTAAAGGTCAAAGGGTAAAATTTTAACTAATTCTTTGATATGGAAGAAAGCTAATTTGCTTTGTTATCATTGATTTTTTAATTTCATTGCAAATAAATGAAATAAAACATTTTCACTATGTATTTCTTTTACTTAATGCAACATTTTTCAATTTAAGTTGACTTTATTCCTATATTCTAAGACTTCTAATTTCCCCATAATGAAGGTCACTACTCACCCAAACATGCCTCATAGTAAATTATGTATGCTAGAGCAAAAATACGCATAATTAGCTTATTTTCATGAATAAAATCAATGTTAATGTACCATTTTACTCAGAATATCATACATAATAATATGAAAATAAGAAAAATAATTGCATAAATGTTTATATTTGTTTTTAAGGTGGTGAAACTTCAGTTTCGTATTTAGCATAGGGTTAAAATTTTAAAGAAAAAGAGTTTCTCCGGGTTGCCTCACTAGTTATACTGGTTATTTAAAAGAGACTTTGTATATCTTAGGTGTCATTCAAAGAACCTTTTATTCCCTTTATTTTGATGTATGATTGATGGGTGTAATATGGGTTAGAGAGTATACAGCTTGGCCTTACTACAGATGTGCACCTTTCAAAAAAGTGCTAGCTCTACTTGCACATTTTCACTTCTCGAACTTCAGAGGTAAATTGTAAAAAAAAGAGCCGATAACTTTTTTTTACATTTTATGTATTTGGTAATTCAGTCATTGCACTTTTAGAAGCTGGTATTATCTAGTTTGGCAAAATTCATTTTCCATATTTTAATAGCTGCCAAGAATAGTGTACTTTAGACAAATTTAGGTTGATTTTTGGAGCACAAGGGAGCAGTCATTTTAGTTAGCAGTGTCCTAAGAGCATTTAAAATTTCCAAAAGTACAATATCCAAAGAAATTTCATCCACATTACATGAAAGTAGTATATAGGTATGCCAACATTCTCTCCACTGTGCATGTTTAAAATGCAAACAACTTCACCTTACATACATCACTCTCTCAAAAGTACATAATAACTGGTGAGCGCCACCAAAAGTAGATAATATAAAAAAAACTTACCTGTATGCATCAAACATCTAAATACAGCAATATTATATGAGTTTTCTGTAGCATACACCAGACATGCATCTATGAAATATGGCTACAGCAATGTGAGGGGACACCATTGTGACCCTTTCAGGGATGTAGCAAATGCATATTAGTGCACATGACAACAAAGTGAAAACTTTGAAAAGTCTGAAACTATATCATCAATAAAAGAAAAACAGGAAATTTTTTGATGCAGTCTACCTCCATACAAAGGTGAAACTCTTCAACTTGCTTTAAGGTTGTTGCTGTTTTAGGCATTATGCCATTGATAGAATATGCATGGCAACCAGTATAACTGGTGGAGGAAGACTCCAGGAAAACCCAACTAAAAACCACAGAAGCTACTGGCATCCTTTCTCACATACCAACATCAGACTGAGGAAAGATAGCAATGATCTGTAAATATTAGAGCTAGACCCCTATTTCACCAGAAAACTTCTGGATTTTATGAGGTTTCTCTCTGCAGAGAACATACTAAATAATTCAGGTGGCGCTCTACAGTTTCGTATTTAGCATAGGGTTAAAATTTTAAAGAAAAAGAGTTTCCCCGGGTTGCCTCACTAGTTATACTGGTTATTTAAAAGAGACTTTGTATATCTTAGGTGTTGTTCAAAAAACCTTTCATTCCCTTTATTTTGATGTATGATTGATGGGTGTAATATGGGTTAGAGAATATACAGCTTGGCCTTACTCCAGATGTGCACCTTTCAAAAACGTGCTAGCTCTACTTGCTCATTTTCACTTCTCGAAATTCAGAGGTAAATTGTAAAAAAAAGAGCCGATAACTTTTTTTACATTTTATGTATTTGGTAATTCAGTCATTGCACTTTTAGAAGCTGGTATTATCTAGTTTGGCAAAATTCATTTTCCATATTTTTATAGCTGCCAAGAATAGTGTACTTTAGACAAATTTAGGTTGATTTTTGGAGCACAAGGGAGCAGTCATTTTAGTTAGCAGTGTCCCAAGATCATTTAAAATTTCCAAAAGAACAATATCCAAAGAAATTTCATCCACATTACATGAAAGTAGTATATAGTTATGCCAACATTCTCTGCACTGTGCATGTTTAAAATGCAAACAACTTCACCTTACATACAGCACTCTCTCAAAAGTACATAATAACTGGTGAGCGCCACCTCATGGGATTTGGCACAAGTTTTGTATCAAAGGGAGACAACTCTAACTGCCACCCAGAAGATAACTTTTAGCCATTTTAACTCAACAGGCTATGAGGACTGGATTTGCAAGATATTATGATTGGGTAAAAGTATCTGAAGAAGAAATACAAACGTGCATCATTCGTTTACAGGTGTAATAAGTTTCAACAACACAATCTTAAGTGTTGAAGATTTATTACCCTAACTGGCTAGTTCTTCTCAATGGTTATACAGTAAGTTAACATACAAAACTGATTCCCGTATGAAGGTCACGTGGTCACCTTCTTGAATAATTAATGTAGAATATTTTTTACATGCTGATTATCACATACTTTAGGTATAGCATTGATTCCACTAAATGAATCTTACTCTCAGAGTAAATTTAAAAAATATCAAAAAGTTGTTTACTAGAACTCTATCTGATTTCTGAATCAAGGTCAACTACATACAACGTTTCTGAATCAAGGTCAACTACAATGTTTCTGAATTAAGGTCAAATAGGTACAATGTTTCAGCTACTGATTGTTTATCAGATCAAACAGAACTAAATCTCTGAAATAAAATATCAAATCCAGCAGACAAAGTTATCATTAAAATAACATGCAATGTAATAAAATGAAATTTTTTAAAGTTTAACAAACAAATAATTAAATTACATATACATAACACTTCTCCCCATAAAAGAAAAAGAAAAGATTTATCTAATAAGTCTGTGTTTTTATCATAGATTAATTATATATGAGGTTTTTAAAAAATAACAAAAACTCTTATGAATTACACAAGTATACATGAAATAGCATTTCTATACATGGGAAAGTGCATTTGCTATTAAATTGTCTTTTCCTTTGATGTGCATAATGTCAATATCATATTCCTGTAACAACAAACTGCACCTTGATTTTTGCTTTTCATTTTGCTGATAAAAGTAAGGGGGCTTGTGATCATTAACAATATAATCTGAGAAAAAGCTAAACTAAGGTAAACTGTAGCAATGCCAATATCAAAACTAAACATTTCTTCTTGACTGTTGAATATTGTCTTTGGTGATTATTTATTTTTTTAGAAAATAGCTCTCTGGATGATCAACACACTTTCTATCTTCTTGAATCAGTACTGATCCAACCTTAACATTTCTTGCATCAACAGACAGTTTAAATGATTGACTGAAATTTTGAGCTGTAAGAACTGGTGTACTCTTAGGTATGGCCTTTGACATATTAAAAGCTTCCTGACATTTTTCAATCCAAAGAAACTTGTTTTCTTGTTCAATAAATTTGTCAAGGATTCAGTAAATTAGAAAACTTTGAACAAAATTTTTGATAGTATCCAGTCATTCCTAAAGATCACAACAGTTGATCTTTACTGACAGGCACAGGAAATTCAGTGATAACTTTGACCTTAGCATCTATAGGTTTAACTTGTCCATGTCCTAGAAATGTTACACAAGCATGACAGAACTCATTTTTGGATAACTTGATTGTCAAACTTGCATCAGTGAGTCTGTCAAAGAACTTCCAAATTGTTGCTTAATGTTCTTTCCACGTATTGTTGATGATGACATCATTGATGTGAGAATCACAATTATCTAGACCAGAGGTAATCATATTCATTAAATATTGAAGGGTACTTGATGAACACTTCATCCCAAATGGCATCACTTTATAAAGTAGATCTGGAGTTATGAATGATGAAATTTCCTTTCCCTTTCCAATAGTGAAATTCTCTAAAATCCTTTCAAAAGGTCAGGTTTAGTGACATACTTGGCATTTCCAATTTTATCAATGCAGTCATCAATTCTTGGTAACATAAATTAATCTGTTTTAGTTGCACTGTTCACCTTCCTATAATCAGTGCACATATGGAAAGTTAAATCTGGTTTTGGAACAAGTATACATGGTGAACTCCATTCACTTTTGCTGGGCTTTATGAAAACATTCTCCAGCAAATACTGAATTTCTTTTTTCAAATATTCCTGTTTGAGTGGCTTCATCCTATATGGGTATTGTTTCACAGGTTTGGAATTTACAATTTCAATGTCATCAAAAATTTTGTTTGTTTTCATAAGAACATCTGAAAATAAGTGCTCATATTCAAATAATAACTGTTTAAGTTGATTCTTTTCTTGCTATTGTACATGTGAAAGTTTCTGGTCCAGATTATTCAAAATTTCTGTGTACCGAAGATTTGTCACTCCAAAATCAATATAGACATTTATTCACTTAAATCATCACTGAGTGGAAGTGTATGTGTGTGATTTAGATTTTTAACGTAGCTTTAACAATGTTTCAGTCATATTGTTACAATGTCTACAGTGTGACAGTTTAAAGTGATGTCTAGCACTGAGGCATCATGCCACAGACATGTAGCATGATGTCCCACCCAGTCGCATTATCCTGACATTCGGCCGACCAGTCCTAACACTAACCTCTTATTGCTGAGTGCCAAGCAAGGCAGCTGTTAGTACCATTTTTATAAGTCTTTGGTATAACTCGACCGAGGTTCAAACCCATGACCTTTTGCAACAAGGGCGGATGCTCTAACCAATAAGCCACCAGAGTGGTCTCACTGAGTAAAACTGGTACAACCATATTAATTGTATGATTTACCTGGCTATCTTTCTCAATATACTCATTTAACATGCTTATGTGGCAAAGTTGTTTTTCTTTTGTGCCTCCCAAGAGTATTTATGATGTAATTTAAATCATTTACTTTCTTTTAAACTGTGTAGGGACCATAATACTTGGCTTGTAGAGGATTTTGTGGAATGGGCAAGGGAGCCAGAATTCTATATCACAGATTGAAAACTCATTTCCTTTGAGTTTTTATCATAACTTAATTTCTTTTTTGACTGAGTTGAGTGCAGGTTTTCTCTTGCAACCTCACAAGCCATTGACAACTTATACTTAAAATTGAAAACATAATCAAGAAGATTAAGTTCAGTATCATTTTAGAAAGAAGTTTCTCTTTCAATATCTTCAATGGTCAACACACAATGTCAAAAACAAAGTTCAAAAGGACTGAATCCTCAAGATTCTTGAACTGACTCCCAAACAGCAAACAATAGTAAATGAATGCCTTCATCCCAATCTTTACCCATATCAAAACAATGATCAAATCATTTTTTCACAGTCTGATGAAATCTTTCTAAAACCATTGGCTTTCAGGGTGATAGGTAGAAGATTTGAATTGTTGGATGCCTAATTCATAAATAACTTGCTGGAAAATTCCAGACATAAAATTTGATCTTTGATCCAATTGGACAGATCTAGGAACGTGGAAGGTCAAACTGAGTAAAACAAACTTTATCAAAGCTTTTACTATTGTTTTAGTTTTCATATTTCTCAAAGGAATTGCACCTGGGAATCTTGTTGATGCACACATAATGGTCAACAAGTACTGGTTCCCTGACTTGGTCTTAGATAAGGGTCCAACACAATCTACCATTATTCTGCTAAATGGTTCATCAAATGCAGGAATTGGTTTCAGATAAGCTTTTGACATCTTCTGATTGAGTTTTCCTACCATTTGACTAGTATGACAAAATCTGCAATATTTACAAACATCACTTCTGATTTTTGGCCACTAAAAGTGATAAGTCTTATTAATCCCTAAATGACCAGCCAGACTAAGTATTTCCTGTCTGTAGGATTTTGGAACTACAATTTGATAGTTCACTGACCACTCGTCACCAACAGGTACCTCGGGAGGTCTGCATTTTCTCATAAGAATTCCATTTTGAATGAAATAACAGACAGGTACTTCAGTGGTTTCAGTTTCACTAAACAAACTGATCTCAGAATCTGTTTTCCTGTTCCAAGACAAGTGATTGTTGTTTGTCACCCTGATTAAAATAAAGAGTATGAGTAGTTAAAAGAGGATCACTGTCTTTTGATTGATCCATACAAGGAGAATGTGATCTTATCAAAAGCCTGACCAATACATGTGTCAGCTAAAGGAATATTTTTCTTATCAATATCATTCTCAAGAGCTTTCTTGCCATAGCTCTAATAATTGCACAATTTGGGTATAAATCAGGGAATTCTTTTCAACTGGATCGACTTTCTGATCCAAACAAGGCTTGTCAGTTACAAGAGGATTAGCCACAACTTTATTTCAGCAAGGTCATTGCCTAGTAATAAATGAATGGGTAAAGAATATACTTGGTGGCGCTCACCAGTTATTATGTACTTTTGAGAGAGTGATGTATGTAAGGTGAAGTTGTTTGCATTTTAAACATGCACAGTGCAAAGAATGTTGGCATACCTATATACTACTTTCATGTAATGTGGATGAAATTTCTTTGGATATTGTACTTTTGGAAATTTTAAATGATCTTGGGACACTGCTAACTAAAATGACTGCTCCCTTGTGCTCCAAAAATCCACCTAAATTTGTCTAAAGTACACTATTCTTGGCAGCTATTATAATATGGAAAATGAATTTTGCCAAACTAGATAATACCAGCTTCTAAAAGTGCAATGACTGAATTACCAAATACATAAAATGTAAAAAAAGTTATCGGCTCTTTTTTTTACAATTTACCTCTGAAGTTCGAGAAGTGAAAATGAGCAAGTAGAGCTAGCACGTTTTTGAAAGATGCACATCTGGAGTAAGGCCAAGCTGTATATTCTCTAACCCATATTACACCCATCAATCATACATCAAAATAAAGGGAATTAAAGGTTCTTTGAACAACACCTAAGATATACAAAGTCTCTTTTAAATAACCAGTATAACTAGTGAGGCAACCCGGGGAAACTCTTTTTCTTTAAAATTTTAACCCTATGCTAAATACGAAACTGTAGAGCGCCACCTTAAAAACAAATATAAACATTTATGAAATTATTTTTCTTATTTTCATATTATTATGTATGATGTTCTGAGTAAAATGGTACATTAACAATGATTTTATTCATGAAAATAAGCTAATTATGCTTATTTTTGCTCTAGCATACATAATTTGATATGAGGCATGTTTGGGTGAGTAGTGACCTTCATTATGGGAAAATTAGAAGTCTTAGAATATAGGAATAAAGTCAACTTAAATTGAAAAATGTTGCATTAAGTAAAAGAAATCCATAGTGAAAATGTTTTATTTCATTTATTTGCAATGAAATTAAAAAATAAATGATAACAAAGCAAATTTGCTTTCTTCCATATCAAAGAATTAGTTAATATTTACCCTTTGACCTTTGACCTTTATGAACCTCACCTGTTATATCCCTTTTATAACTGTAAAATTTATTGTTGACATCTCAGGAATAAATATGGCTAGTTTCATGTTCCTGTCTATCAGCATAACACTGGTTGCTATGTTGACAAAATGCAATGCGCATTTTTAAAATAGTTCACTTTTTATCATAAGGAGGGGGGGCTGTACCGGTTTAAGACTCTGACTCTAATAAATGCTGTTCTGAGGGGGTAAATACATGACAATTATTACAAAGGACTGTTTTGATGCTTGCGACTTAAATATTTCAATCGTACAATCAAAATTAAATCATACAATAATAATACCTATATTCTCTTTATGGTGGCGCTCACCAGTTATTATGTACTTTTGAGAGAGTGATGTATGTAAGGTGAAGTTGTTTGCATTTTAAACATGCACAGTGCAAAGAATGTTGGCATACCTATATACTACTTTCATGTAATGTGGATGAAATTTCTTTGGATATTGTACTTTTGGAAATTTTAAATGATCTTGGGACAATGCTAACTAAAATGACTGCTCCCTTGTGCTCCAAAAATCCACCTAAATTTGTCTAAAGTACACTATTCTTGGCAGCTATTATAATATGGAAAATGAATTTTGCCAAACTAGATAATACCAGCTTCTAAAAGTGCAATGACTGAATTACCAAATACATAAAATGTAAAAAAAGTTATCGGCTCTTTTTTTTACAATTTACCTCTGAAGTTCGAGAAGTGAAAATGAGCAAGTAGAGCTAGCATGTTTTTGAAAGATGCACATCTGGAGTAAGGCCAAGCTGTATATTCTCTAACCCATATTACACCCATCAATCATACATCAAAATAAAGGGAATTAAAGGTTCTTTGAACAACACCTAAGATATACAAAGTCTCTTTTAAATAACCAGTATAACTAGTGAGGCAACCCGGGGAAACTCTTTTTCTTTAAAATTTTAACCCTATGCTAAATACGAAACTGTAGAGCGCCACCCTATTCTGAATGTCAGAGGTCCTGAAACTAAGTCTGATGACAAATGCACACATTGCATGGGTTCGAGTCTAGTATTCAGCGAGAAAGCTTGCCAGTAGCTTCTTGTGGGGTGGTGGTTCTTTCCAGTGATTTCCCAGTTTCTTCCTCCACCAATAATACTGGCTGCCAGGTATAGCCTATCATGTGTTGAAAAATGGCATTAAGCCCCACAACAACAACAACAAATGCACACAATCGAGAGGAATTTTAACAAAGCCGCACTCTACTCCCTGAATAAGACTCTCATTAGAGGAAGACTTCCCAGAAAAAAGCAAAGTACCAAAAACACTCTGAGAAGCTACTGTATCTCTTTTTCTTCCTTATATAATTCCATTTGTATCTGTTTCTCTCTCTTTCTCCTGACTCTCTCTCTCCTCTTTCTCAAATTGTAACTGCATTTGTTTTCCTCCTTTATCTTTCTGAAGTTTCTTACTCCAATTCCATCTTGATTTTTAATTCCTTTACTTTTAAGTCATACTCAACAGCATTACTGATCGATGAAGTATTTTTCATAAAACACCATGCTGATATGACCATCTGTTCAGGACAAATCATGTACCATTACAAGTATATTTCATAAAACACCATGCTGATATGACCATCTGTGCAGGACAAATCAAGTACCATTACAAGTATTTTACATAAAACACCATGCTGATATGACCATCTGTGCAGGACAAATCATGTACCATTACAAGTATTTTTCATAAAACACCATGCTGATATGACCATCTGTGCAGAACAAATCATGTACCATTACAAGTATTTTTCATAAAACACCATGCTGATATGACCATCTGTGCAGGACAAATCATGTACCATTACAAGTATTTTTCATAAAACACCATGCTGATATGACCATCTGTGCAGGACAAATCATATACCATTACAAGTATTTTTCATAAAACACCATGCTGATATGACCATCTGTGCAGGACAAATCATATACCATTACAAGTGTTTTTCATAAAACACCATGCTGATATGACCATCTGTGCAGGACAAATCATGTACCATTACAAGTATTTTACATAAAACACCATGCTGATATGACCATCTGTGCAGGACAAATCATGTACCATTACAAGTATTTTTCATAAAACACCATGTTGATATGACCATCAGTTCAGGACAAATCATGTACCATTACAAGTATTTTTCATAAAACACCATGCTGATATGACCATCTGTGCAGGACAAATCATGTACCATTACAAGTATTTTTCATAAAACACCATGCTGATATGACTATCAGTTCAGGACAAATCATGTACCATTACAAGTATTTTTCATAAAACACCATGCTGATATGACCATCTGTGCAGGACAAATCATGTACCATTACAAGTATTTTACATAAAACACCATGCTGATATGACCATCTGTGCAGGACAAATCATGTACCATTACAAGTGTTTTTCATAAAACACCATGCTGATATGACCATCTGTGCAGGACAAATCATGTACCATTACAAGTATTTTACATAAAACACCATGCTGATATGACCATCTGTGCAGGACAAATCATGTACCATTACAAGTATTTTTCATAAAACACCATGCTGATATGACCATCTGTGCAGGACAAATCATGTACCATTACAAGTATTTTTCATAAAACACCATGCTGATATGACCATCAGTTCAGGATGAATAATGATAACAAGAGGGTCACCATGGTGACCATACTATATAACAGAGTGGCACCATTTCCATTAAGGAACAATTGGGCCCTGTGATTCAATAGCCGAAGCAATAGCAATTCTGTGCTAACAAATAGATGATAGCTAGATGGGAAGAAGAGGACAAGCCACTATAAAAGAACTTGAGGTCTTTGACAAACAGTGCTAACAATGAATTGGCTAAATTCCACACAGATGAAATTCTCACCTCTTCTATCCTGGCCACATCAGTAATATCCTTGTGCTTTCTGAACTCCGAGTTTATCTTGTCCCTGGCAGCTGAAACCAAAATTAAATTTCACAGGTCTGATAATTATCTAGACAAACAAAGCTGGCCAAAAATTCCACATTTAAGTACACCAAAAATTAAGAAAATCATAAAATTTGTTCATAGAAAGCAACATTTGCTATAGTCTAAGATAAGCTGAATAATTTCATTACCACTCTCAGATTTTAATAATTATCTCACTCAGCTTACTGAATATTCTTGCATTTTATTTAAAGCACTAAGCAAGCTGGAGTCACTTAGTAACATTTTACTGAAAGACTTGCAAGTACTTTTTCAGTTAAATCTTCTTTACTATTCAGTAAACTGATCATAAATTGCAATATTTTAGTATCATTAAAATGTAGTTGGGAGAAAACTAAGTTTAACAATGCAATATTTACATGTTGTTATTGTGTACATAACCTTTCTGAGATTGAAATTACCCCTATTTGAAAAGAATTCATCCTCCCATAGGGCAAGTTTTTGGAAGATTCCAGAAGTCTACTCTATGATCTGGAACATGCCTAGTAGCCATCATCTCTTTTAAGGACAAATACTATTTGTGGAACAACAGTGTGGGGAGAAAGGAAGGAATCTGGCAATAGCAATGGATAGGTTTTCTTGGAAGACTTATGACTCTTCAAAAACTGGAAATGAAAACAAAGAAATACTTTCATGATAGTCTGTAAGATGGTATACCATTCCTTTGCCAAGACTATGGGTGAAAATGCCATCACCTTGGTATGATACTCATACACTTGGGCAATTTTTTTGTGTCAAGACTATGGGGGAAATACCATCATCTTGGTATGATAAGTCTGTAAGATGGTATACACTTGGGCCATTTTTTTGTGTCAAGACTATGGGGGGAAATACCATCACCTTGGTATGATACTCTGTAAGATGGTATACACTTGGGCCATTTTTTTGTGTCAAGACTATGGGGGGAAATACCATCACCTTGGTATGATAAGTCTGTAAGATGGTATACACTTGGGCCATTTTTTTGTGTCAAAACTATGGGGGGAAATACCATCACCTTGGTATGATACTCTGTAAGATGGTATACCATTGGGCCATTTTTTTTGTGTCAAGACTATGGGGGAAAATACCATCACCTTGGTATGATAGTCTGTAAGATGGTATACACTTGGGCCATTCTTTTGTGTCTTGATAAGGATAAAATGAGTTAGATAGGCCCAAGAAGTAACACTGGCTTTAATCTGCATGAATGAAAGGTCCCCGGTCAGAGTCTTGGTAAGGGACTCATAAGCTGTCTTGATTGTTGTAATAATCAAATTAGAGGACAGTGAAATACAAGCTGATTACTTTAAATGGAGGTTGAGATTGGGGATCTATACTGGAAGCAGAGTTACTGTACCAATGAAAGGTGAATTCTAAAACATGGTTGGCAAAGGAGAGGAACTAACTCTGGTTATAAGGATTGGATATCAAGCTCATTCCTATATCTTCCAGATTCCAAGCAGAGTAGGAAATCCTTCTTGAGTGTAACATTCTCATAAGGTTTAGATAATCTGAGCGTGTTGGAAAGGGTTGATGGCAGAAACCAAGCATTATTTCTTTTTATAAAGGAAGACAACACAATTAACATCTGCACTCATAGATGAACAGCTAGGATAAGCACATTCCTACTGTACCAATCAGAAAAGATTCTCTATTTGGCATGATAGATATTGGATGTAATGTGTCTACACCCTACAACTTTGCTAAAAAATCATTTTCAACAGAGAGATTGTTTCAGATAAGCTCAGCATGAGGTAGAAAGTTTGTTTGCTGTTGTGTATATGACAGATACCCTGTGACAGGAGGACCCTCTTGTCGGGTAATGTCCAAGGCCAGCCCACCAGCTACATTTCCTGTGTATAATTGCTTTACGTTAAAATCAAATCCTTACATTACAAAGTTTTATCGATCAAAGTTCTACTTTAAGACCCAGATATCTCCGGCTGAAGAGGTATATAATTTATTCATTTATATGAATTATAAGTTATATCAAATGTATTATCATGTATAATTCCGTATTTCTGTTGCTTTGACTAGTTTAGTAAATGCTGTTTAGTAAATGCTAATGTTATATTCTTATCTGTGATTTAGAAAGAACTCTACAAGATTGCATTTAGTGAATGACCATTAAGTGCATTATGAATCTAATAATTCAACAATTCACTTCTGAATCTGATTATTGTTTGTTGTTTTATAATGCCAGACTGATAGTGTATATAACTTATTGTATATACCGTTGTTGCATACTACAGTGTATACAGTGTCATGCATAGTTCAGGGTATTGGATATATTTTCAGCTGTGTTGCTGTAGAACTGTGTTGGTGTTGCAGTGCTGTGTTGGTGTGATGTGATGTGATTATGATTTTTAACGTAGCTTTAACAATTTTTCAGTCATATCATTACGATGTCTGCAGTGTGGCAGTTTATAGTGATGTCTAGCACTGAGGCATCATGCTGCAGACATGTATCATGATGTCTCACCCAGTCACATGATCCTGATACCAGTCCGACCAGTCCTAACACTAACCTCTTAATGCTGTGC
>JAEAOA010001077.1:292500-327500 GCA_016746295.1 Potamilus streckersoni | reverse complement strand
ACATTCATAATTAATACATGCCCCAAAACTTGAGACTTTTCCAAATGTGTGTAGGCTCATCCACGTTCCAACAATTTTCAAAATCCTGGAACAGGTGGATTTTTTAACAATATATTCATCTTTACTTATCAGTCTATTTTAGTATACAAAGATATTCAGTAAGTCTATATGCATTGATATTCTAAAGATCACATAATTAAAGTAAAGGCACTTGATTCAAAGCTAAACTGTGTACCTGACCAAGTTTTTTTTATTAATGTGGTCTCTTTCAGAATTATCATCATCTGAGGGACCCCCTAGTTCCAAAAGTTTAAAGGTATGTAAGTTTTTTAAGCATTTGTGCTATTTGTGTTATTTTTTAAGAAATTTTATTTTTATAATTTTGAATTAGGATTTGTACACCTTTCCTATTCTAGTGTGAAAAAATGGATTCCTTGCCCAGGCTGGATCTGGAGTTTACTTAAATTCTGTGATCCTTGCCAAGGATCTATGTTGCCCAGTGTTTGCTATATGCTTCTGCTATTTGTTATGTATGCTGTTTTGTGTTTTTGTAGGGCTGGCTACATGGATCAAATTTTTTTTAGTTGTTCCTTAATTTTACTGTTTTTTTTTGTTTTTTTTACCCGGGAAATCGGTTGTTATACAAGATTGATACTGGTTTCCCGACCCTTGTAGTTAGAGTGTGTTAGGAGAAGATACTTAGATAGTAGAGTATTAAACAGAATGAGAATGTTTAGTGTTACTTTGAGGTGGCAAAAACCAGTAAGGTCGTTGTGTGTCACATAGCTTTGGCACTGCACCTTGTTCTCTAATTCTTTTTATATGTAGTTGTTAACTATACATTATTAAAAACAGATCCCACAGGCATAGTGTATCTGTAAACATATAGTATAATGAAAATCTTTTCTGTAAATTCGATAAAAATATATATTTGTATTCTCGTAGTTTTCATTATTAATAAAACCTATTAATTTATTATATATTTTGCTATCTTTTATACCATTCGTATATAAACTTGTGAAGTTTCATTTTTCCCAAATTTTAATTTTAATACTTTATCTTTCTAATTCGTTTTTTTTTTTTTAGACATTCAATTATTGTGGGTTTTTTTTCGTCCACAAAGTCAACATTTTGGTAATTTTAGTTAAATGTCTGCTAAAAGCTGTTTCACCTGTAAGCCATTTATCTTCAAAAGATAAACGTAAAACCTACTTTGTATGGCAGGTAACGTTATGCCTGTCCGTTACTTCCATATTATTTCCCAGTTTAATCCTGTAGGGGTTAAACTCGATTTCATGTTTCTCTTGAGTGAGTGATTCATTTAAAACGTTATAAAATACCATTATTTTTATTCCATAAATTAATGTTATTTCTATATAGTTGGTGAGGTACACATTAGTTTACCTCGAAATCAATGCCTGTGAATGAAATCTGGGCAAATATAGATAAAACCTTCGAGCGAGTAGCGGACGACATTCTCATGCCCCTGCAAGAACAAAGGTGAGCCGAATACAACAAAAAAACACAATCGGAATTTCTAAAGATGTTCGAAAATAAAAATAACAACCTGAAAATAATATCCAGGATGCTTTCGAAATGTTTTTTTTTTTAAAACCCCGTTTAACTTTTAAATGGAGAGCATGGTCGTGAAAGGTAAGAATTGTATGTTTATAATTAATACATCAGCTAAATCTGCAATTGGTTTATTTTTCTAAGACTTGATAATGGGATTTTTTTTTTTAAAGTGACTATCACATTTAAACTAGCACTGGATATAAATGCGTAACTTTGGCTAAAAATGAACAGCTACCTCGGTTTTGGTATCTAAGTATGTCTGCTACAAAGGTAGAGATTTTAAAATCAGGATAGTTAGAGGGTAGTTATAAGCATGTCAATTTGTCGTAATACCAGTAAATTTTAAAAAATACGCTAGGTCCATAATGATTGTATGAGCCACCTAGTAACAGCAGAATATTGATAACATCTCCTTTCTGTTAAAAACGATTGTAAAAATGAGGGGTTAGGAACACTGTTGACTCACAATGGCAACTTGATGTAATTCACTAACAGCAACGTGATTAGTTGTGTTGGGCATTTTAAAAAAGAAGACACGCCAGAGAATGGGTGTATGTGTCTGTACAGAGATTCAAGGACAGATAATGATGACGTGTTCAGGGAAAAAATACAAACAACGGTACCTGGACGTTTCGCCTCATGGACGTTACAGCCTAGGACATTTCGCCCCACCTGGTACATGGACGTTTCGGCCCAGGACATTTCACCCCACATCAACGGATATTAAATTTCATACCCCATAATCCTCCCCCCTTCTCTTTTTAGTTTTAGAAATTGATCAGTACACAATCGTGTCTACACGGCTGAGTGAACATGCATGATATATATATATATATATATATATATATATATATATATATATATATATATATATATATATATATATATGTGTGTGTGTGTGTGTGTGTGTGTGTGTGTTGTCCGTTATGTCAAAAACCAGTTTTTATATCTCTATTGTTAATTACAATTTTCATTCCTTGCCCCTCATTCAGCTCGATGAGCGTGTAAAAGATCGAGACAATGAATCACTATGTTGGGGATAACGAATATTAAAGTGTAAATTTTCAAAATAGGAACGAAATACATCCTGAATTCAACCGATGCTTACCATTTGAAAAGAGGCAATTAAATGAAGTACGACCATTCTTTCTTGATACAAAATGGATTTTTTTTAACCTAAAATAATACTCGAACCAATGTTTATAGAAATGACGTATCGTTGCGTAGAATTACCCAATGAGCAGAACTGGCTGACATGGTATTCTAGTCACGTTCATTTTGTAATTTTTTTCTTCTTCTTCAGTTTTATGTTTCCCTTCAAATAATCAACGGGGCATGCTTGTCGCATACTTTTGTGCAATGAAATAATTGACAATTGCCATCAATTGTGTCCGTGTTTAGCTGATGTGCAGAAAACAACAAGTCTTTAATCATTCTAGTTTTTATAGGTTTTGGAAAAGTAATTAATTTAATTCCTCAATATACACGAGCTTGATATTGACTTCAAAAAATTACAAAACCTTCTGTTAACGTCATTCACCATCATCAATCAAATAACTTTCACCATTATCGATCCGAAAATCGAAAAAACATGACACAGTTTCTAAATATTTACAACAATCAAAGTAAAATGAAGATAATGGTGTAATGCTGATAAATTGCTATAAATGTCCAATATTACCATTAATGTGAGGCGAAATGTCCTGAGCCGAAACGTCCATTGAAGTGGGGCGAAATGTCATGGGCCGAAACGTACATGGGGCGAAACGTCCATAAGGTGGCACTCACCAGTTATTATGTACTTTTGAGAGAGTGATGTATGTAAGGTGAAGTTGTTTGCATTTTAAACATGCACAGTGGAGAGAATGTTGGCATACCTATATCCTACTTTCATATAATGTGGATGAAATTTCTTTGGATATTGTACTTTTGGAAATTTTAAATGATCTTAGGACACTGCTAACTAAAATGACTGCTCCCTTGTGCTCCAAAAATCAACCTAAATTTGTCTAAAGTACACTATTCTTGGCAGCTATTAAAATATGGTAAATGAATTTTTCCAAACTAGATAATACCAGCTTCTAAAAGTGCAATGACTGAATTACCAAATACATAAAATGTAAAAAAAGTTATCGGCTCTTTTTTTTTACAATTTACCTCTGAAGTTCGAGAAGTGAAAATGTGCAAGTAGAGCTAGCACGTTTTTGAAAGATGCACATCTGGAGTAAGGCCAAGCTGTATGGAATCGGTACACAATTAATAAAATCCGGTTCAGTACCCACGAATGTAGTCCCAGTCTATTTTTAGATCACTTTTTCCGGTCTAAATTTGGTGGTGATACTAGAGTTAGATTTTGGCATTCTTGGTAAGGATTTAAAGGCAATTGATTATTCTTTAAAATGTGAGCTTATGGTGTGGTTGTCTGTGTGTATTTTGGCGACAGTGCACATTGAGTAATAAGGTCATGGTGATGATCCGGAAGTGAAATCTGTGTTCCGTTGCCTGGTGTTTTGTTTACAATTCAGCCTCTCAAAAAAATGCAGGTCAACCCTTGACAAGAATTAAACCGTAAAGTCATCTTTGAAGGTATTTTAGATTAACATATGATTTGTATTGATTGTCACACAGTGGAAAGTTCAGTACTGAGGAACAAATGTAGAGAACATATAGTAAAATTAATTGTGTACTATGGCCTGTCAGTAAAAACTTGAAACTGATATAAATTTTTTATTATTAATGACATATACATGAAATTTTAATATGTTATGTATAATGACTTTAAAAATATAAAAATGAAATTAGAAGTAAAAAAATAATTTTAATTTTAAAAATTTAAATGAAATTTAAAAAACAATTAAAAAATAAAAAATTTCCACCAAATTTCCACATATATAATATTTTTTGGGAATGATATTAAATGATATCAGCATATATATACTCCTACACCATATACAAGCTCAAATGATAGATATTTGTCAAATTTGATCTAAGAAAATATCTTTATTAGTCAAAATGAGACCCTCATTTAAAATACATGAAGACAAAATTCTACTTTGCTTTGTACCTTTAGGTCATTGAAACTATTTATTTGGGGTTCAAACAGGTAATTTATGTGTTTATGATGGGGTGACTTCCTGAGTAACACATATCTGCTTGTATAGCTATCAGTAATTGTTTATAACCATAGTTATAGGGTATTTAGTGAGAGGACAGAGATGAAGACTTTATACTAGAACCTGTTCAAGTTCTCTACAAAATCATATTAAGCTGTCAGAGAATGAAATACAGGTCAGAGGGGTAAAATATACTTTACCCTGGTATATTTACCATTGCATGTAAGAAAACAGCAAAATGATGTAAGTTGAACACAGAATGCATTCCATTTTATTGTTCAGTTTCTTTAAGATGTTGATTGATGTAGTGCGACATTGTAGCCTAGATGATATTATGGGAATTCTCATGATCCATTTTGCTTTATGCATTATTAATGACCAATAATATTTGTTATCTGACACTTTAAAGATTACATAAGTAATATTCAAACAGATTATTTGAATTTGACTTTCTACAACTGATCCTAACATGGTTAAATAGCTGACATGAACAAATATGCATATATTTTGTAATGTTTGGAATCAAAAGTTGACATTGTTAGGCTGACATGGTACCTATAGTGAATCTGTAAGGCTCAGTTTTGATTGTGTGCACTTAAAATATCCCAAGATGTTATTTTCATCATGAATATGCCTCTGTATGGTAACACATTTCAATTTAGTACTTTGACAGAGGGCGGTATTGCAGCATCAGCTGATATTTCATTCCATTGAATCATTGAATCATTGAACTTAAAACCTTGGTAGCCAAGACTCTTAAAAATAGACTAAACATATTCAAACAGATTATTTGAATCATGTTTGCACATGTGATTTTAACAAGTACATTGCATATGTCCCACACATGCAAATATCCATCCTTGTTTACAAGTTTTCGGGATGCAAATTTCACATTTAGTTGATGATATAGGATCTATTGGTACCTATAGTTGATCTGTGTGGCCACATTTTGCTATATTCACTCACAATATCTAAAATTGTTTTTTCCTTCATGAATAGGATTGCATATAGTAATAAATTTTAATTTGGTACATTGTCATTTGACTTTCCACTATACTGGTATGTATCAATGTTTGCACCAATGATCAAACCTCACCGTTCCAACATTGCCTTAAACTTTATGATACATACTCTACCTGATTAGTTATTTAACCTGTAAATGGCTAAATATGCTTGTAGAAACTTCATCTATTTTTAGGATGCATTTGTCACTTTAATACATGCCCATTGCTTCACATCTTTGAGTGTCACTCTATCAAGTTTACCTTTTTTAACCAGATTTGCAACCTGAATGTTATATTGAAATCACCATATCTAACACATTTTAACTTCATTTGCCTACATCTTCCTTTTTTTAGAATTAAGTGAAATATGTTATATATTTTCAGGTCTAGTCTGGTATCTGAAACAAAGTATTAGAGTTGGATCAATTTGGAAGCTCTCCAGTAGTCCAATGGTGATAGCAAGGTCTCATAAGGACATGTGCAGTGTGCTGCTATAAGTGACCAAGATGAGTTCATATCAGTACACTGATATACAGCATCTCAAAGACATGGCTTAGATCTTCATGAGAGAGATTCGCATCTTTTTTCAGTAAGGTGAAACTGTATTTTTATATTGCATTGTTGACTTTTGTAGTTATCGGCATTAAAATGGAATGCATATTTGCTATAAAACATGGTAGTGGTCCCATCAAAACTTTAAATTTGAGTGGGATATTAGTTATACAAACAACTGTCCAAGTACCTGAAACAATAAATGTGGAACATAGTACCTGTCATTGTTTCTTTAGTATGTACACCTATATGCATCTGGATAGGCATATTGCAATTTGCTGTCAAAATCACTGTGAGCTATCATGCTTCAGTACCCCTGGGATTAATATTATCAGTTGTACAAACCTAAACTACCATTTGTTTTAAAGACCATTCATTAATCAACATTGCTGCCTTAAATTTGTCAAACTGAATGTCATAACTTGTATGAAAATTTATTTTTTGTAAAATAAAAAGTTTTTAAAATTTATACATTTTTTAAAATTTTCATTAAAATTTAATATATCAATATTTTTTAATTTCAAGACTATTTTCAGACAGGCCTTATCAAGTATTACAATTAGGTTTTTACTGCATTGAAAAATTCCTATAATTAAGGAAGATATAGCAAATTTAGTTTTGGTTTCTTAAGAACAATTGGACCTCAAATTGCACCCTATAGAACACCAGCACTACACACTTTCTGACAGCTGTCACATGTCTTGCTTGCAAGGAAATTTCAAAAGACTTTATGTATGAAGTTGAAACAGTAGTGGCATGCAAAATAAAATGCAAATATAAAAGTTTGACAAAAACATTGACCCTTTCAGGAATCGGTACACAATTAATAAAATCCGGTTCAGTACCCACGAATGTAGTCCCAGTCTATTTTTAGATCACTTTTTCCGGTCTAAATTTGGTGGTGATACTAGAGTTAGATTTTGGCATTCTTGGTAAGGATTTAAAGGCAATTGATTATTCTTTAAAATGTGAGCTTATGGTGTGGTTGTCTCTGTGTATTTCGGCGACAGTGCACATTGAGTAATAAGGTCATGGTGATGATCCGGAAGTGAAATCTGTGTTCCGTTGCCTGGTGTTTTGTTTACAATTCAGCCTCTCAAAAAAATGCAGGTCAACCCTTGACAAGAATTAAACCGTAAAGTCATCTTTGAAGGTATTTTAGATTAACATATGATTTGTATTGATTGTCACACAGTGGAAAGTTCAGTACTGAGGAACAAATGTAGAGAACATATAGTAAAATTAATTGTGTACTATGGCCGTATACTCTCTAACCCATATTACACCCATCAATCATACATCAAAATAAAGGAATTAAAGGTTCTTTGAACAACACCTAAGATATACAAATTCTTTTTTAAATAACCAGTATAACTAGTGAGGCAACCCGGGAAACTCTTTTTCTTTAAAATTTTAACCTATGCTAAATACGAAACTGTAGAGCACCACCTAATCCAAATCAACGTATGGCAAACATACAGTTGGTATCACGGTACCAATTGCTTTTCCATAGACCGCAATGCAATGTTCCCTACACCTTAAGCTCCGCCCACCTGGGGTTGTACAATTGGTACCGTTTTACCTATAGCCAACCTTAATTTTTTCAATAACCTTTGATATAGCTTGGGACTGTACAAGTAACAAATGTACTTTGTCTCGCTTGTCAGAAACCATTTTATGAGGTACCTTAGCTGTGTGTTATATTAATGTGTATGTAATTGTCTTTAAACTTTTTCAGCTGCTGTTTTCATATGTGTGCTTTACTAACAAACCATATTTTTGGAATAAAATGATTTGTTTTAACTATGAGTTGTGTTTTATTCACATCAAACTTTTACTGAACTTCAGATGGGTGATATGGGATAAATCACATCATATCATATTATGTAATAATTAGGTCAAAGGTCAGTGTACTGAACAATACATACCTCTTCTACTTCATTAAGTACAATTCACCTAAACTAAAGGACTTTTTCTTTGTTTGGTAGATACAGAACTTAACACCAGAGACAGGTGGACATGAACCAATCTTATTATAAAGTATAAGCAATCAACACTTTACACTGTCTGCAGATACATGAGGTCACTAACCTCCAGTCCCCATACAAAGGTCAACCTACCCATCTTCTTGGTAATACAAATAGAAACCTTCCCTCATTAGTGTAGTGAATAAAATTAATGCAATAAGCCAATCTATCACCAAATATAGTATATTCACAACTTTTAAATGGTTATTCTGCATTAGGGGTGAAATTTGGGGAATAAAATATAGAAAAATGCCAAAAATAAACAATAAGTAAAGTGAGTCAAATGGAGTTAAAACAGGAGGAAAGTGTGTATCTAAAAGAGAGCTGTAACTTATGAGTATCTAAAAGAGAGCTGTAACTTATGATAAAGGAATTAAAGGAGACAAAAGCAGCAATGAGGAAAATGAGAAGCAAAAGTTTCATGACCTTACCTTGGACAAATATATGGAGGCAGTACCCCATTGGTCCAAGGACAATCTGAAGGCACCAGTGATACAATATCTATCACATGCAATGAAATTTCAAGTGAAGTGGTGTTCATTCCCATCTAATACATAAGGGTGAATAATTTAGAAGATATAGATGCATATAATTTACATTTCTTTTATATAAGAAATTAACAGAAACTGGCTAAACTTATGCAGAAAAATACCTAAACCAAACAAAACATTACTTATCTGGTTTTAAACGTGTAAAAGTTACTGTAAGAAATTATTAAATTGCTTCTACTTATAGTATTATCAAGACTGAGGGCTAATATAGTATTTCACAAATCTTCTCTTTATTTTTATAACCAATCACTGAAAATGTAAGTTTTTTATTTATTGAATTGTTATGGCTGGTGTAAGGGAGATAACTGATTTATATACATAAGGTGTGGTCATTTTGTTTCCTCAAATATATTATCTATGTAATAGAGATGGTATTATTAACACATGTATTAACAATGCAATTAAATTATCCCTAGAAATACACCATTGATAAGTGGGAACCTAATATTCAGGCTTCTGTATGTAATGGAGTCCTCAAGAGTGATGTAATATTGTTCTCTAAGGTGAGGCGGCTTATTTGATTTCATGTTGTCTACAATGCCAACATGTGGAATACAGCCTTCCATAGACAAGGGGGTATTATTCCAATGCCAATTGGATTCTTGTGATGGGATGCAAAGTTTGAATAACAGTGATTACTTGAATGGAAGGAATGGGCAATATGTGACTAATATGGTTACCACTCAATAATGTTGGACTTGTTGTTTTAATTTGCATGATTTATAATATTTGACAGGTAAAATAGTCAATATTTGGCCAAAATCACTATAATATGTTTACATAACTTACTTTGTTGCATCTTTGCCAATCTTGGAGCTGACAACACAAAAATGAAACCATCACCATCAGGCAATATAAGTCTATGTCACATCAAAAGCCCCAATCCTAAGTCAACTTGTGCTATTTTCTTAAGATTTCATACATTTTATTCTTAAAAGATTGCCAATATTTGACCAGAAATGTTCAGCATACTTTAATTTTCCTACAACAAACTAGTACAGTTCATAAATGCGGCCAACATGTATGCGTTTCTATGGATACACTGGGAGGCTATTCTTCCCTTTAGGTATCACGGTACCAATTGCTTTTCCATAGACCGCAATGCTAATGTTTTGCGAAATAAATATCCTTTTTATCCTACCTCAGCATGCATGTCACACACTGTCACAGAGAACAATGTTAGATTGTTAATTTGATAACATCGAAAATAGGTACTTCATTGCATTTAAGAGAGATAACTCTACTGGAACTAGACAGGGGTAAGAGTTATCTAGTTACACCGGTCACATTTTCAGTCATGTGTACCACATTTTAAAAAAATCTTAAAAAATACAAAATGTGATCTAGATGTGAATTAACATAATTTCACATGTTGACAAGAGGCTCAACATTTTTTAAAGCCTAACAGAAAGTACAACTCTTACATAATGCACCAATCACAGCTAGTTTTGTTGTTTATTTCTGAATGCAATGTTCCCTACACCTTAAGCTCTGCCCACCTGGAATCAGTACACAATTAAAAAAATCCGGTTCAGTACCCACAAATGTAGTCCCAGTCTATTTTTAGATCACTTTTTCCGGTCTAAATTTGGTGGTGATACTAGAGTTAGATTTTGGCATTCTTGGTAAGGATTTAAAGGCAATTGATTATTCTTTAAAATGTGAGCTTATGGTGTGGTTGTCTGTGTGTATTTTGGCGACAGTGCACATTGAGTAATAAGGTCATGGTGATGATCCGGAAGTGAAATCTGTATTCCGTTGCCTGGTGTTTTGTTTACAATTCAGCCTCTCAAAAAATGCAGGTCAACCCTTGACAAGAACTAAGCCGTAAAGACATCTTTGAAGGTATTTTAGATTAACATATGATTTGTATTGATTGTCACACAGTGGAAAGTTCAGTACTGAGAAACAAAGGTAGAGACCATATAGTAAAATTAATTGTGTACTATGGCCTGTCAGTAAAAACTTGAAACTGATATACATTTTTTATTATTAATGACATATACATGGAATTTTAATATGTTATGTATATTGACTTTAAAAATATAAAAATGAAATTAAAAGTAAAAAAATAGTTTTAATTTTAAAAATTTAAATGAAATTTGAAAAAACAATTAAAAAATAAAAAATATCCACCAAGTATACACATATATAATATTTTTGGGAATGATATTAAATGATATCAGCATATATATACTCCTACACCATATACAAGCTCAAATGATGGATATTTGTCAAATTTGATCAGAGAAAATATCTTTATTAGTCAAAATGAATCCCTCATTTAAAATACATGAAGACAAAATTCTATTTTGCTTTGTACCTTTAGGTCATTGAAACTATTTATTTGGGGTTCAAACAGTTAATTTATGTGTTTATGATGGGGTGACTTCCTGAGTAACACATATCTGCTTGTATAGCTATCAGTAATTGTTTATAACCATAGTTATAGGGTATTTAGTGAGAGGACAGAGATGAAGACCCAGGTATATTTACCATTGCATGTAAGAAAACAGCAAAATGATGTAAGTTGAACACAGAATGCATTCCATTTTATTGTTCAGTTTCTTTAAGATATTGATTGATGTAGTGCGACATTGCAGCCCAGATGATATTATGGGAATTCTCATGATCCATTTTGCTTTATGCATTATTAATGACTAATAATATTTGTTATCTGACACTTTAAAGATTACATAAGTAATATTCAAATAGAATATTTGAATTTAACTTTCTACAACTGATCCTAACATGGTTACATAGCTGACATGAACAAATATGCATATATTTTGTAATGTTTAGAATCAAAAGTTGACATTGTTAGGCTGACATGGTACCTATAGTAAATCTGTAAGGCTCAGTTTTGACTGTGTGCACTTAGAATATCCCAAGATGTTATTTTCATCATGAATATGCCTCTGTATGGTAACACATTTCAATTTAGTACTTTGACAGAGGGCGGTATTGCAGCATCAGCTGATATTTGATTCCATTGAATCATTGAACTTAATAACTTGGTAGCCAAGACTCTTAAAAATAGACTAAAAATGTTCAAACAGATTATTTGAATCATGTTTGCACATGTGATTTTAACAAGTACATTGCATATGTCCCACACATGCAAATATCCATCCTTGTTTACAAGTTTTCGGGATGAAAATTTCACATTTAGTTGATGATATAGGATCTATTGGTACCTATAGTTGATCTGTGTGGCCACATTTTGCTATATTCACTCACAATATCTAAAATTGTTTTTCCTTCATGAATAGGATTGCATATAGTAATAAATTTTAATTTGGTACATTGTTATTTGACTTTCCACTATACTGGTATGTATCAATGTTTGCACCAATGATCAAACCTCACCTTTCCAACATTGCCTTAAACTTTATGATACATACTCTACCTGATTAGTTATTTAACCTGTAAATGGCTAAATATGCTTGTAGAAACTTCATCTATTTTTAGGATGCATTTGTCACTTTAATACATGCCCATTGCTTCAAATCTTTGAGTGTCACTCTATCAAGTTTACCTTTTTTAACCATATTTGCAACCTGAATGTTATTTTGAAATCATTATATCTAACACATTTTAACTTCATTTGCCTACATCTTCCTTTTTTTTAGAATTAAGTGAAACATGTTATATATTTTCAGGTCTAGTCTGGTATCTGGAACAAAGTATTAGAGTTGGATCAATTTGGAAGCTCTCCAGTAGTCCAATGGTGATAGCAAGGTCTCATAAGGACATGTGCAGTGTACTGCTATAAATGACCAAAATGAGTTCATATCAGTACACTGATATACAGCATCTCAAAGACATGGCTTAGATCTTCATGAGAGAGATTTGCATCTTTTTTTCAGTAAGGTGAAACTGTATTTTTATATTGCATTGTTGACTTTTGTAGTTATCGGCATTAAAATGTAATGCATATTTGCTATAAAACATGGTATTGGTCCCATCAAAACTTTAAATTTGAGTGGGATATTAGTTATACAAACAGCTGTCCAAGTACCTAAAACAATAAATGTGGAACATAGTACCTGTCATTGTTTCTTTAGTATGTACACCTATATGCATCTGGATAGACATATTGCAATTTGCTGTCAAAATCACTGTGAGCTATCATGCTTCAGTACCTCTGGGATTAATATTATCAGTTGTACAGACCTAAGCTACCATTTGTTTTAAAGACCATTCATTAATCAACATTGCTGCCTTAAATTTGTCAAACTGAATGTCATAACTTGTATGAAAATTTATTTTTTGTAAAATAAAAAGTTTTTAAAATTTATATATTTATTTAAATTTCCATTAAAATTTAATATATCAATATTTTTTAATTTCAAGACTATTTTTAGAAATGCCTTATCAAGTATTACAATTAGGTTTTTACTGCATTGAAAAATTCCTATAATTAGGGAAGATATAGCAAATTTAGTTTTGGTTTCTTAAGAACAATTGGACCTCAAATTGCACCCTATAGAACACCAGCACTACACACTTTCTGACAGCTGTCACATGTCTTGCTTGCAAGGAAATTTCAAAAGACTATGTATGAAGTTGAAACAGTAGTGGCATGCAAAATAAAATGCAAATATAAAAGTTTGACAAAAACATTGACCCTTTCAGGAATCAGTACACAATTAATAAAATCCGGTTCAGTACCCACAAATGTAGTCCCAGTCTATTTTTAGATCACTTTTTCCGGGTCTAAATTTGGTGGTGATACTAGAGTTAGATTTTGGCATTCTTGGTAAGGATTTAAAGGCAATTGATTATTCTTTAAAATGTGAGCTTATGGTGTGGTTGTCTGTGTGTATTTCGGCGACAGTGCACATTGAGTAATAAGGTCATGGTGATGATCCGGAAGTGAAATCTGTATTCCGTTGCCTGGTGTTTTGTTTACAATTCAGCCTCTCAAAAAAATGCAGGTCAACCCTTGACAAGAACTAAGCCGTAAAGTCATCTTTGAAGGTATTTTAGATTAACATATGATTTGTATTGATTGTCACACAGTGGAAAGTTCAGTACTGAGAAACAAACGTAGAGACCATATAGTAAAATTAATTGTGTACTATGGCCACCTGGGGTTGTACAATTGGTACCGTTTTACCAGTTGTATAAGGATAATGAAACAAAACGATTACTTTAATTTTTGTTTTTTCATTACAAAGCGCTGCAGGAAAAAAAAACCCCCACGAAAAATGAAAAGTGCTGATATTCCATTGACTTGTCGATTTGCATTGGTTTTTAATTTTTAAAGAAAAAGAATTTCACAGGTTTTTATCACTGGTTATAATGGTTATTTTGTTAAAAGAAAAAGGTATTGCATACATTGAGTATTGTTAGAAGAACTTCTTAATTTCTTTTATTTTGATGCAAGACTGATGGGTTTACTTTTATAGAGTATACAGTTTGGCCTTACTTCAGATGTGCATTTATTAAAAGACAAAAACAAAAACACTCTCACCCCCAACAAGAACAACAGCAACACATCCACTATCTTGGTCATTTTCACATCCTTGACTCTAAAGGTAAAATGTAAGAAAACAAAGCCGACAATTTTTTAATTTACTTTATATATATATATAATTCATTCATTGTACTTTCAGTAGCTGGTATTGTCCATGAAGGTTTTGATGTGCTTATGGCAGCCTTTATAGTGTTGTTTTAACAAGAGTCAGTTGTTGAAACACAGTAATATAATTCCAGGTTTGAATTTAGTATAAATCACGGTGAATTTCTCTGTACAAGAATAATTTTTGTTGTTAGCTTTCTGTATATCCAGAGAAAAATCACCTCAATAATTTGAAGAAATAAATTCCAGCCAAAATTAACGTTTGGACACAACAATAATCGAATTGATTCTTCTGGATCTTAAAGCATGGCAGCATAATCTTTCCAGTGACAAGATAATATAGTCCTATACTTGACCTAAGGTCAAAATTAGCATTTTCTAATAAATACTAATACCGAATGAAAATTTACATCTGGGAGGTTGTAAATGTTTACAAGATAAAATGTTAGTCATAATTAAATGGTCTGTTACTAAAGTTACAAACATGGACTATGTAGAACATGCCATGGAAATACCAATAAACTAGACTGAAACCCATATAAACATGTTTACTTCTTTTTATAATGATCCCAATATTAATGCATACAGAAAGAGAATATTTTACATGTAGCTATGTATTAAGTTTTTCACAGAATTACCATCCCTCCTTTTTGATCACTTAGAAAGTGAACTTGATTTTAGACAAGGTTAGGTCCAATTTTTTTGTTGTCGTAGGGTTTAACAACATTTTTCAGCAGAAGATAGGCTATACATGGCGGCCAATACAAATGGTGGAGGAAGAACTCAAGAAAACCTCAGAAAGAATCACTGACCCACGATAAACTACTTGCAACCTTTCTCTATTACGTATCAAGGGTTTGTACTCAGTAACAAAGAAAGGAGTGAAAGCCAACAAGCTTTGTATATTTTAACAAAATGATTTATTTTCCTAGTAAACAATGTAAAAATTGATAAATATGACTTAGTTTATAAATACAATCCAAACATTGACCCTAAGAATGAAAACATAATTCCAAGCACTAAACAGTGCCATTAGAATACGACATACAAATATGGAAGAGGATAATGTCAGATGTGGTCCAGTGTACGAATGTCAACAATTCCTTAATTGAATCACAGTTTTTGTTTCCGAAAAATTCCAAAATAAATTTCTATGATTATATTTCAGACTTTTTTAATAAGAAAGTCAACTTGTTGAGGATCCAGGAGAATAAATTATTAAATCTAAAATCAGATGAAATACAAAGAATCTGGCAACAAAATAAAAATAATACCTTGTTCCTTCAAGATGTTAAAACTACCCTGACAATAGAATATTAAGAATGCATATTTAAACCCCCAAAACATCATTTCCAGTCTGTGAGATAGGCCATGTGGTCTCTTACTACAAGAAATGCATCACTCACACACTCCAGTGAAGCTTCACTTAAAAATCAATAATTGAACAGTGCTGTTTACAAAGAAATTATGGCTCTGATACTCGCCAATCATTTTAACTGCCTGTTTACAAACTTATAGCCGAAGACAAACTAGGTTAACTAAAAATAATTATCTTGCATTACGTTTAATGTCTTGGATAAACAAAATTTAGCAAAATAAAATATCGAATAACTGGAAAAGAATTTCTAATTCTTTCAGTAATTATTACAATAAAATGTAATGAAACAAAAATAAAAAAGAATTTTAAAACACTAACACATAAGCAGTTTAATTACATATACGTAACATCTCACATAGAGACTAGAACCCACACAGAGAGGTGAGTTGGCACTGATCCGTAAGGATGACCATTAGGCTACTCAGAGTCATTGGTCTAACAGATAAGGTTACATTTCAATGACTCATAATAATAAAATGCTAACTAATAAACATTGGATATTAAATATACAAAGCACTATAATAAATATATTTAATGTTTTGGTCTATAATTAAATAACAATAAGAGTTTTAATAGCTGAGGTGAACGAAGAAGGGTCTTTGTAAGAGGAGGGTCCATAAGGTCATTCCTTCTGAATAGCTTCGCCTCCTACTCGCCGTATGTCCTGACTGGAGATCTAAGTTGCGCTGTAAAAGTGATAAAAAATAAAGAAATATCTCTCTTTACGAGAAACGACATTGCAGCTGTGTGAAAAATACAATCGCTGCCATTGCATTATAATATCATTTAAATAAATAAATAGATAAATAGCAGCAGAGAGGCTGAACCCTACATATTTCTAGAGACCATAGTTTTGAAAATTAAGGGTTCCTACTAAGGCTGAGGCTGAACCCTACAACTTTCTTGAGATCTTATTTTTGAAAATTAAGGGTTTCTACGAAGGCTGTGAAAACAATTTTTGCCTTAATAGTAAAACTTTCTCTAATTGACCAGTTTTTTTGCTAGATTTATTCACGATGTGGTCACTACTCGTATATGTCGTTGAGCCTCTCTGCTCCTATGAATTAAACAGCCAGTATAAACATTATCAATAATGAGTATCGGAGAACCACTCTCAGCTAAATGAGCTTGAAAGCGACTAGAGGCAATTAAAAAATACATGTTCGTGATTCTGTTAAGCAACAACTACAATCGCGTCAGGAATCTCAGGTTGAATTTGAGGAGGATACAAAAAAATTATTTAAACCTGTCACTGAGACCACTAATGGTATTCAACCTGTGTTAGAAAAAACCGCTGAAGCAACTGAAAAAAATAGCAAAAAGAACTAAGAAAACAAAAAGGATTATCGAAAAACTTCCAGAAGAAATAGCTGCTGCGATGCAATTTTCCGGAAATATCTGACGATGCAGACCAAGCTCGTGCTGAAATAGGTGATATAAAGGAACGTCTACCAGAACAAGTTAACATAAATGACAAATTTATCGAAGATGCTATTGATGATATTAAAAGCGCTCAAAGTGCAGCAGATTTAGCTGAGATGCTGTGAAAAGTTTCAATGATAGAAAACATTTTTTTTTAAAAATCTGAATATGCTGATAAACCTGTAGGTCGTGATAATTTGTATAAATGGATATTTCGCATACACCATGACGTTGAACAGGATAGAAATAGTGAGCCTGATTATACACAATATGTTCATGCAATAGATAGTTATATTGCCTTCATGCAATTACCACCAGAACAACAACAAGTATTGAAACAACAATCGCTAAAACAACGAAAACAACAACGACGAGAACAATGAAACGATTGCAATCACCAAGTAAAAAAGCACTACAGAAACCAAGTAAAGAGGAAGAAGATGAATTTCAAGACCCTCCTGGTGCAACCGGAAGTGGCCTAGGGTGTTGTCTTACTACTTGTACCAATAATGTTCTCGCTAATGTTGATCGACTAGAAATTCTCATCGGAGGAAAGCGATCTGGTAATAATTTATCAGAAATCATCAATGCAGCAGCTGATATTTGCAAACGATTATTTAGTAGCGGCATTATGGACATTGATGTGTATCGATCCCTCATTAATGAGATCGCCGATGACTACCATAGTGACTAAGTCACTGTGATTAGATACAATTAGTGATAAAGTCAATTAATAATAACAATGATCGTGCATATTGTTCAAAGGGGACCTACCATGGTCAGGGTAATAAACTCTCGATTACCGGTATACAAAGCAACCTACGGAGTTAGACTAGGCGATGTTGTTCAGGGTCTGTTTAGAAGACTGGCCCCAAAAGGTGGCGCTCTACAGTTTCGTATTTTGCATAAGGGTTAAAATTTTAAAGAAAAAGAGTTTCCCCAGGTTTCCTCACTAGTTATACTGGTTGTTTAAAAGAGACTTTGTATATCTTAGGTATTGTTCAAAGAACCTTTAATTCCCTTTATTTTGATGTATGATTGATGGGTGTAATATGGGTTAGAGAGTATACAGCTTGGCCTTACTCCAGATGTGCACCTTTCAAAAAAGTGCTAGCTCTACTTGCTCATTTTCACTTCTCGAACTTCAGAGGTAAATTGTAAAAAAAGAGCCGATAACTTTTTTTTACATTTTATGTATTTGGTAATTCAGTCATTGCACTTTTAGAAGCTGGCATTATCTAGTTTGGCAAAATTCATTTTCCATATTTTAATAGCTGCCAAAAATAGTGTACTTTAGACAAATTTTGGTTGATTTGTGAAGCACAAGGGAGCAGTCATTTTAGTTTGCAGTGTCCTAAGCTCATTTAAAATTTCCAAAAGTACAATATCCAAAGAAATTTCATCCACATTACATGAAAGTAGTATATAGGTATGCCAACATTCTCTCCACTGTGCATGTTTAAAATGCAAACAACTTCACCTTACATACATCACTCTCTCAAAAGTACATAATAACTGGTGAGCGCCACCATAAAGAGGATATAGAAATTATTATTGTATGATTTAATTTTGATTGTATGGCTGAAATATTTAAGTCGCAAGCATCAAAACAGTCCTTTGTAATAATTGTCCTATATTTTCCCCTTCAGAACAGCATTTATTAGAGTCAGAGTCTTAAACCGGTACAGCCCCCCCTCCTTATGATAAAAAGTGAACAATTTTAAAAATGTGCATTGCATTTTGTCAACATAGCAACCAGTGTTATGCTGATAGACAGGAACATGAAACTAACAATATTTATTCCTAAGATGTCAACAATAAATTTTACAGTTATAAAAGGGATATAACAGGTGAGGTTCATAAAGGTCAAAGGGTAAAATATTAACTAATTTTTTGATATGGAGGAAAGCGAATTTGCTTTGTTATCATTTATTTTTTAATTTCATTGCAAATAAATGAAATGAAACATTTTCACTATGTATTTCTGTTATTTATTGCAACATTTTTCAATTTAAGTTGACTTTATTCCTATATTCTAAGACTTCTAATTTCCCCATGATGAAGGTCACTACTCACCCAAACATGCCTCATAGCAAAGTAGATATGCTAGAGCAAAAATAAGCATAATTAGCTTATTTTCATGAATAAAATCATTCTTAATGTATCATTTTACTCAAAAGATCATACATAATAATATGCAAATAAGAAAAATAATTGCATATATGTTTATATTTGTTTTTAAGGTGGCGCTCTACAGTTTCGTATTTTGCATAAGGGTTAAAATTTTAAAGAAAAAGAGTTTCCCCAGGTTTCCTCACTAGTTATACTGTTTTTTTAAAAAGAGACTTTGTATATCTTAGGTATTGTTCAAAGAACCTTTAATTCCCTTTATTTTGATGTATGATTGATGGGTGTAATATGGGTTAGAGAGTATACAGCTTGGCCTTACTGCAGATGTGCACCTTTCAAAAAAGTGCTATCTCTACTTGCTCATTTTAACTTCTCGAACTTCAGAGGTAAATTGTAAAAAAAAGAGCCGATAACTTTTTTTACATTTTATGTATTTGGTAATTCAGTCATTGCACTTTTAGAAGCTGGCATTATCTAGTTTGGCAAAATTCATTTTCCATATTTTAATAGCTGCCAAGAATAGTGTACTTTAGACAAATTTTGGTTGATTTGTGGAGCACAAGGGAGCAGTCATTTTAGTTTGCAGTGTCCTAAGCTCATTTAAAATTTCCAAAAGTACAATATCCAAAGAAATTTCATCCACATTACATGAAAGTAGTATATAGGTATACCAACATTCTCTCCACTGTGCATGTTTAAAATGCAAACAACTTCACCTTACATACATCACTCTCTCAAAAGTACATAATAACTGGTGAGCGCCACCAAAGCAATACCGATTGCAAAGCAGTTAAGAATGAAAGCTGTTGATGTTGTTCGTGATAAAAGGTTTAAGCGCTGTTGGTAATATTGCTTGCAAAGCATTCTCAGCGATCAAAGTTAGATTAACGCGATTAATATGCAGACCACAACCCGTCCAACCTCAACCAGTAAAATTGCCCAGCACTGAATTGATGCCCGCAAGTGTAAGTAAAATAATAAATCAAGCCGCTAATCAAACACTAGCGGAGTTAGTTGATGTCCCAATGTCGGAAAAATAAAAATAAAATAAAACCGCTAGTCTGATAGCAGGAAGTGGTCTTCGTGTTAGACGAAGATAATAATAAAGATGTTTAAGTGCATATCGGACCCCGCGTTTGACATGGACGCACCAGTTCTCAAAAATGAGTCTGTGCGCGAGTATCAGTATTATTCTTATGATGCACGTGTACCTGACGAGCGTGGAAGAATTGAATTACAATTTCAGGATACAAGCAGATTTTCTTACCCGCTGAGGCATTTATTGAAGTCGAAGCTAGAATTTTAAAATTAGATAATACAGATTACGGAATTGACGATCGAGTTGGTTTTGTCAATAATGGCATTATGGCGTTATTCAAAGGTGCCGCATATATGATTGATGGACGAGAGATTGAGATTTGTCTTGTAAACATCGATGTCGCCACAACAATACTTGGTCTTGTAAGATACAGCGATGATTATTCAAGATCAGCTGGTCCATCAATGATGTTTGCCAAAGATACAACTGATCATCCAGAAAATAGAAACGTAACACTAAATGCACCTGGAACTGAAGTTACATCGATGAATGAAATTTTCAACTTGGGATTTGCATCACGTCGAGAAATGCTGGATGATGATGAAAGATTTTCATGTGCAATTCCGTTGTCATATATCTTTGGATTTTGTAGAAGTGTTAGGTTATTTTTGGAGCTAAGCTTACAGTTGTACTCGTACAAAAAGGTACCGATGACGATGCAATATGGCACGCCGAAGGAGATGATGATGCTGAAACTAGGGCACTTCATGGTAAAGATATCCTAACCAAAATTTCGCTGTGGATGCAAACAATGACTCCATCGATCACCGAATAACAACGGTTACTCTCATGGATCAAAGTGGTAAATCAGCGTTGCCATGGTTGACTGACCACAGATGCTTTCCAAAGTGACATTAATGGTTTATTTATGTGACAAATAGCATCACAGAAAGGTGTCTCTGCACCAAGGCATATATTTATTGCATTTCAAGATGCTGCACGAGCAAACTCACAAATACGTAATATTATGACATTTGATAGACTGTGTTACTGAGGTTTCGTTAAGAATAAATGGACATCAAGAAACATCCGAGAATATATTTTTAAAGTTCGATCAAAACAGTGTTACTCGTGCGTGTCATCGCTTAATGTCGTTCATATGGCGTGATCAAAATGTTGATATCGGTTTACAAATATCTCAGCGGGATTTTACAACGCTGTATCCGATTTATTATTTTTCGCTGGAACATCTGGATTTATTTAGACAGTCCGTTCTTGACATTAACTTTCGAGCTCGTGTGAATAGAGATATTTATCGCAGTTATACTCAGCGATAAATCAATGTTACTCGAAGGTGCAGGTGGACGAATGAGAGTCGTTGATGCCCCAGTGGAAACATAATTAGATCGCTCATAATAATGTCATATCACGTTAGTGTGAATCTGACTCCTGGTCAGATTAAAAAGCTACAATCATCAAAAAAATAAATAAATAGTGGAATCAAAATATCACTAAAGTGACAACAACTCACAAGTGGTCCGAATAAGCTATCGTTGAACGATCGTCAGTATAATCACTTCAATGAAGCCAAGCGATCAAAGACTGGGATACGACATAATCTTTCTACAGCGGTTATTAAAGACATCGCTAAATCGAGTGGTATATTTCCACTTCTCGCAGCTATACCAGCATTAATAGCCGCTGCAGCCCCAGCTGTTGCAAAAGCTGCTGCGTTAGGTGCTGTTGGAATCGCTGCTGGAATGGCGTTAAAAACAAAAGCAACTGGTTAAGGAATCAAAAAAAAAAAAGGGAAAGGTCTAAAACTTCAAGGAACCTTTCTTTGTGGTACGGAAAAGGTCTAAGACTAGGAAAAGTTCGATGATAGTTCACTATAAAATGTTGATTTACTCAATGCAGCTAAGCATCTTAAAATAAAAATTTCAGAGGAGTTTTTATACACGATCAATTACCAAAACAACCTAACAATACTGAAACCGGTATTATTAATCTTGATAAAACCTCTGGACCTGGCACGCATTGGGTGGGATATGCAATTGATCCACATGGAATTGTTTATTTCGATTCGTATGGGCTGGCACCACCAAATGAGTTTTTTTTCATTATGTCAGCAATAAAATTGCTCCCATCTGGTATTCAACGCTACCAACACAGACAGTAACTGATCCTCCAATAGGTGGTCGAGAAATACTTTATATACTTGATGTTGTATCCATGGCACCGCCAGGAAAGCTACCTTATAAAGTTGTGCATGAGTATACCACGATGTCGCATTTGAACAGACACTAGTAAATATAATGGTTGATATTTATGGAAGATCTTCTCAGAAGAAAGATAAGACCGTCGACTTATCTAAATACGCAACTCTTGATCAATTTAGAAATGAACTCTATGATTTATTAAATATCACGAGTGTGGATCAAAATGAAGTCGTCGTTTTTTCAGGATAAACAAGGACGATTAAAAACGAGCAATATACAACTACCCGATGTACTTACACGAATTCCTACCGCGGTTACTAATTATATCGTTGCTCTTGCTGATCAAGGTAAAATACAGGATTCCGGTAAGTCGGTTAACGACTATGTTAAGAAATTCGGCGACGTATTATCTGGTGACATAATAATGTCAGGAAACAAAATTACTTATCTCGGAAACCCAACCGCAGATAACGACCTAACAAAAAAATGCGTCGATGAGTGTTACGAAACGGCTCGTTCTGTGTAACATAAAAAGAAAAAGTGCACACAACAAGCTTTGTGAATTTTAATAATGATACAACTTATTTACTAGATCACATAAACAAGACTTACGGTTTTAGAGAAATGGTCCAAATTTTGTTCAAAAGTAATAAAATAAGTCCTGAAAAAGTTCTAAACACAGACTAAATTATGATGTTCCGGTCCAAAATGGTTGTCCGCAATTTCCAGAATTTTTCACAAAAGCAATGTACGTGTTGTCCCGTTCCAAAATTAGCCAGAAAAACGTCCAAATATGCAATGTTGCTCGCTAGGAAAGTTATAAAGAAGTGAATAGTTCCTCTAACACGGGTTATGTTATTTTACGTAGATATAATGAATTCTTCTTCTGCTGTTTTACGTAGATATAATACATTCTTCTGGTACAACAAATTAAAAGTTGTATGACTCGACTCAACTACGACAGTCTGGCCGTGACTAATTCTCGAACAGGACAGTTTGTATGTGACTGTGTATGAATCGCAAAAACTCAAAGCATATATGGGAATGCTAAAGCGTAGCCTGAACTGCACTCACACGAGGAAGCATGCAATTTTCCAATACTTCTGAACAATGAATTTTCGTCATCATACACAGCACGTGCCAACATGAACTACATCTACGACTAAAGTAAACCTATCAAAAACATGTTAGAGGATATAATGAAATAAATAAAAAGATTTATACAAAATTGATTTATTTTTAACGCCTAGAATTCCAGGGTCGTAACAATAGTAATAGCAGTCAAGTGACAGCAATTACAACAATCAACAATGAAATGGCTACAATAAAAACTGATTTTACCAATCACATACAAACGTTTCTAAATTTTCGTAGAAACATAAACAGATCTAATAATGAATTTTTTGGAAGTCAACCAACCGTTGACATAAAACTCATTGACATTAGCACGAAAGTAAACCATATTATTAGTGGAATTCCTGATATCATTAAAAAAGAATCTTATTAAAATTCATCACAAACAGATCATCAACATCGTGTACGTTTTCCGATCAGGCTCAGCTACATGGACACAAACACACCGAGGAGGTCGCTGGTATATATATATATATATATATATATATATATATATATATATATATATATATATATATATATATATATATATATATATATATAGGTTGTCGGTGTTTAGCGGTGTAGAGTTTAACATACTTACCACATCTCCATTAGCTAATAAATTGTCTAGAACCGTATCTGTGATGTTGGATAAAAAATCTGAAGAAACGTTCACGTTGGAATCATCGGATAGAAGTTTGTCCTCCGATAATTACTGGTGGTGTCTGGAATTTATAACTAAAGCTCCCAATTTAATTACGTAATTAAATGACAATGTCATTAGGTATAATGAATCAAATGACAGAGTCACTCAATGATGTTCAACGTCACAGATATAATCAGGCGTGTAAGTGTCAGACTGAACTAAAAATATTATTGACGAATACACGTTGAAAATAAAAAAATTATAGCTGACGCATGGTTGTTATCGATGTAGTAGTTTACTCGGTTTCTGCCGTTGTTGCTGGAACCGGAATATTATTATCAACATTAACTATGACGGTTCCTGCGGTTTTAACGATTGTCGTTTCTACGACAATAACATGTGCAGGTATTCTCAGTATTATAGCTAAGAAAATATCTATATGCACGAGCGATAAATTACGCGAGTACATGTTGAAATGACACACAGCAACAGCCGCCTATACTAAATTATCCTCGCATCTTTCCTTGTACCTCAGTGATGGCAATACATCTGATGAAGAGTTCGTTACGATAATGAAAACTTACGATGAAGCATTTGTAACAAAAAACAACGCATTCTCTAGTGACCATAGCGGAAAGATGGAGAATTAAATAATAAAGATAACAATAATGTCTGAGTCCTTGGCATCGTTAAGTGAATTATTGCAGCAGATCGTAAATAATACGACACCATCAAAAATTACTATGATATCAGTAAGTTCGACCAGTCCTGAATTTAGCATTAACTTTCCAACTGCAATTCCAGCAAAAGAAATTGCATTGATTCAACTGCGCGTTTATAATAGCTTGCCAAATATCAGGACAAAACCCTTCGGTGGATTACCAGCAAATAATTCACTGGCATTTGCGAATAAGAATAAGCCGGATGGAACACCTGATTGGCAAGTTGTTGAAATTTCAACGGGCAGTTATCAAATAGAGAAGATTAATGACGAATTCCAACGCAGAATAAAATCTATCACAGGAAAAGAATCAACACTATCAGCGGTAATTTAAGTAAATTTTCCTGACTACTTCGTAGATATTTATCAGAGTTCTATCAGATCAGTGTTAGGATGGTCTGAAGTCGCACCGGTTTATAATGTAGTTTCAGAACCAACTAAAAATGAGTTTAAAACGAGTGAAAAATTCATTAAAAGATCCAGAATATCGAAAACAAATCATGGCATTATATAGTATTTGAATTGATCCAAACAACGATAGATATTACTTTACCGATTTTGACGGTAAATGGATCCCACAGATAACTAGATCAGCATTTAATGCTATCGTAGACCACAAGACGCCAGGGCGTACTAAAGACATTGTTGATGAAGAATTTTTTTTAAAAAAAATTAAATGCTCTTAAACCTGAATACGATAAAACGTTTAATGATTTAAGAAATTTATTTACTTCATTGTCACAGCATTATGATCATAATGTAAAGCAGCAAATAATTGAGTCAATAAAACACTTAAATGGTATTTTATTCGATTTATACATTGCCAATCGAAGTATTATAAATGTTGCTACTGATCTTAGTAGACATGATTGCACTAATAAAAAAACCCTAAGGAATTATTTTTTGATCATTACAAAATAAAAGAAAAAGACTTACAAACATTTATTATACCAGATCTAAATAATTCTAAAATGAAGCAATCATTAAATGTTATTGAAGAATATTACCCGGGAGTAATTGAATCGTGAAGAAAAATAGCTCCACCACCGTCTATACTAAAACATAATAACAGCCGGTTTGATGCCGGCAGACACATATCGCCTGTCATTGTAAACAAAACAACAACAAACTCTCTCAATTTCGTTTGCGACGTTGTGGATGGAAGTTTTCAAATAGATCTTTCAAAGTCTAGCCAGGCCCAGCAAGGGTACATATTACACACATTTTCATCGCGCGATCCGCCCGTTTACCTTATTGTATCAGAACCTATCAACCCTGTATACTTGCGTGTTCATGATCCGTTATTATCAAGAATACACTTGAATCTTACAGACCAAAATAATCACATCTTGGAGACAAGAAAGGAAGAGATAAATATAAATCTGTATTTGAGATCGTAATGCGTCAAAATGCGAAACAAAATAATATCTTTGGTACTTGTCTATAGTACCTGATACATAATGGTTGGTCTGTATACAACACAGTTTTATATATATATATATACAACACAGTTTTATATATATATATATATACAACACAGTTTTTTATATATATATATATATATATATATATATATATATATATATATATATATATATATATATATATATATATATATATATATATACACACACACACACACACATATTTGGGTAGAATATTCATTAGTTTAACCAAGGGTTTTGTTTAGCAATTATCACAGTTAATGGCCCCTCATTGTGACTTTCATTTTTACTTTCATTTCGATCCATATTTTCACAATGTTCCCTCAACTGTCTCATACGATGGTTCATAATATTTTTCTGTTCGTATTCATGAGATAATTCTAACTTGATTTTGTCAATTGCGTTTGAGAGAGGTACAAACAATTTTACCTGATTATCAGTGACTGTTGCCAGTGACTTTAGCATTCCTCTCGGATCTCCTTCATAAATTTGTAATTTAGCGATAGCGTAAATCTCTTTTGGTTTTTTATTTGTTGTAACAAGTAAAAATCACATTGAATCTTTTCAGCATTAAGATTGTCAACATTGATACCGTTATGTTGTAATTTTTTAATAGCAAAAACAATGGCATTTATATTTTCAGTATTCATTATATAATACATATATATTTAATATAAAAATTAGCAAAATATGTAACGCGAACTGACACTCGATCTACCGTTCCTAGTTAATCAGATTAACCTAATGAGGTTCTTGTTCAGACATTTACCCAACCAGAGAATCCCTAAATATCCGAAATCGAAACTTTAGAGACTCAGAGGGTTTTGTCTGTGCTTGTGTACATGTATACCCCTACAAGTTCGTAGGACATCCGAAACCGAAACTCTAGGAACAGGAACTCAAAGGGTTGTTTATGCACGTGTAGGTCTTATTTTAGTGACCAATCAGATATGCCTTGCAAGAATTCCTAGACATCCGTTATCGAAACTCTAGAAACTCAAAGGCTAATGGTCTTTGTGACCGAACCTTATTAGGTTTTAGTTTTGCAATTGTGTCTTTAGGAACGGCACCTTGTGTGGGTACCCTTAGTAGGTCACAAGGTTACAATCTCGTATCAGTTCCCGCTACATATTTTGGACGGCACAAGACGGCACAAACACATAACATATAATGATGATGATGATATGAAACGCCATCTTCAAATTTGCACCCCTACCCCCAATGATCAAACCAATTGGTGATCGACAAAAAGTCAATCCACTATGTTTTCACATAGTGGGTAGGTGTGCGTACATGAAGATAGGGCGGAGCCCCAATAGCTTTTTATTTTTTGGCGTAAAATCGCCTCCCACAGAACATTGTCATTCATAGGAATCGATCCCTGACCGGCAGGATTATAGTTTCTCAACGTTACCAATCGAGCTTTACCACGCATTACATAAATATATTGAATTAGTTAATATATACTTAACAAAAACGCTGTAGTTTTAAAATCTAATGTGTTTGATTTTCTTAACAGAAATCACAATTTCTGGTATTTTATTTTTTCAGTTTCCAAACATAATAGATATATATTAATTCTGCATAACATAAATGATATTGCTAAAGTGTTTGTGTAAGCAGGTCAAACCGGATGTTTTTAAAATAACTTTACGCATTTAAGAATTGGGTCTTTGTGGAGAACCATCTTATATTTTCTGAATGATTCCAAGCTAAATAATATTATGTTCCGAAGAATAACTACAATACTGAAAAGTTTTTACTTGTCCTGGTTGTGGCGCTTGATTAAGCTACTGGAACATAAAACTTTGTGAAAATTTTAAGGAATAAGTAGATCTAATGATGCCATCAGCTAAATACTTTACTGAAGTTGGTGCTATGTTATAATGTTTACTAGCGGAATAAATTGACTTGAACATAATTTCTTCTCCAGACGATGCATTCACTGATTTAACAGGTTTTACAGTATATCTTGCAAAACCTGTGTTTCCAGATCTGCAGTTTTCACTTTGCATGATAACACGTACATTTTGAAGTGAGTTGTCAGTTTGTCGCCGTTTATATGGTCAACCACATACCCGTCCTTTGTTCGGTCCCAAAAAACACTCGACCACAAACCTATGTGATAAATAATGTTTATGTCCGCTGCCTTTAAACACAAGATAACCAGCATTGGTAACACTACCTACTGCTTTTTTCTTCAATCTGCAATTTCTGATGATGCCATTACAATTCGCTTTATAATTGGTTACGATCGGATGTGACACAAACTCATTTTTCTCCATTTATATACTATACATTATTTGTTTAAATCATTGTTTTGAAAATCTAGCTAGGTAATCTTCTTTGCGCTTTATAATAGATTCAGCGTTATATATTTTTATCGTAATATCTTTTTAACTCTCTGTATCTTTTACCACCACACTGCGCACAAAGATGCGTCTTTCCTAGCACACCAACACCACACCGTATACACGGTTTAGTTCCTAGACTCACGTTTCTATCGCATTGTACGTGATAACTGCAGAACTCCTTTACGCAATTTTTGTTACATGTATAACCAATCTTAAGCCAGCGGCAATTGTGATTTGGTTTAATCATATATAAAGGATAATACTTCAATCTTGATGTATATTTGCCTTAATTATAATATGCAGGAATTATCCGCAATTAAGCCTGACGCTAGATTTAATCCTGACAGGCTACACAAATTTAGTTTCTCGATGCAAGATCTAGCTTTAACAAATGCAGATATAACTAAACGCATTAGTGAAGCCAAGAAGGAGATCCGCGACGATGTTTGGTCCAAATTCAGGATTGGAAATTATATGTATATGATGAATGACAAACGAGCAAGAGAAATCATTGACTACCTCGATGTTCGGAAATATATTATTTTAGTAAAATATATTGTAAATACAGAGGGTGATATTTGCATCATCCGAGACAAACGCGAATCCGTCCAGAAATCAGGGAATAATATTATCCTTGGTAAAAATTCCAAACCAGGAATACTCACTGGAATAGACAAGTCGTATTATGTGCGATCTAATCCAATAACTGCTGTTTACGCGTTCTATCCGTTAAATGATAAACCTGACGTAAAGGATCTCAAGAAAATTAAACTGTCATCCTTGACTTCGTCAAGAATAAACTGTGTAGTACAGTGAGTTATAGAACACTTCACAAACGCGATACGGGGAAACGGTTTAACAGATTTAAAGAGAAAAAAATAAATATGTGGGATGAAAAAGTTAAAGACACTGGAGCGTCTATCAGCGACGTTGCTAAGTTAGAAAAGCTATTAAGATTTTCAGCAACAGTGAAGACACTAACCGGAGAGATTTTGTGCAAACCAAGATATATAGATATATAAAAAAATGGAAACCATATAACAATCATTGATCATAACGCACATGCATGAACTAATGGTGTAACCGTATTTCCACGAGAAAGAATGGTTAAATTTTACCACAATGATATATTCGATGCCATCGGTGATATTAGCAAACGTGAACCTATTTCAGTGTGGTTGTTTCAGAGTTCTGAATGTGATCATTATGACCAGTTTGTACGGTCTGACGGTGATATTTATCGTACAGAATATCTTGACAAAGAAATGGAAAAACTTGCGCTGAAATATACTTCTGACGATGTCAAAGTTAGACAATTACTAAGTAATTGTTTTACAGTACCATCGGTTGCTGCTCATTTCGCTCAGGAGAAAAACTCGTGGAAACCGACACGATTAGAATTTCTTGAAGATGTCATGAGTCGTTGTATCGAATTCGGACACTGTGGATTTTGGAATACTTAATATAATTACAACGACGTTATCTCAGTTGATATGGTAGCCTGTTATCCTGGGAGTTTTCTTGGATATGGAGAGTGGTCTAAATACTTTAATAAATTAGGACATCCTACACATAACATGGCCAGAGTTGCGATAAATGGACCATTAATAGATTTTGACTTAACAGGATTTGCTGATGTAGAGTCGTTTGCGTTTAGAGAAGGTCTCCATCCGATTGTTTATGCGTGGTTTTGAAAACATTTTTCTGAAAAATGTTGGGCTCCAACAGTTCTGCTAAGATATATGCTTGACGTTGAAAGTTTTGTATCGTTGAAAGTATCTGAAGCTATTATATCATATCGCATGCAAAAGCAAGTTTGGTTGCCAGAACCTGCTAAACACGATGAGAAACTTGCAAAAGATCTCGGCAGAAAAATAATCGGTAAGTTTACACAAGGAGGATCACATGATCATAAACGAACTTGTACAAGATTGATCATGGACGATGCTGGACTCGATTTTATAATCGCTGATAAGATGGAGAAAAACACATTTATAAGTCGATGTAGTGCTTATTTATCAGACAAAACAAAACTAGGTACCATTGTGCGCTATATTGATGGCGAGTCACCGCAGTTTACTCATTTAAGATCTTCGATGCTAGCTTATGTTTCGATGAATCTATTATCGATGATAAACAGATTTCCTCGTTAGGCTGTTAGAGTTGCGACAGATTCATTTGATGTACACAAAAAATATAAAGATTCATTAAATCTCGGTAATGGTGAATGGGGAACGTGAAGGATAAAACAAGAAAATATACTTAGTTATTATGAATCTGCCGATGTTGAAATTGAGGAATCTTATTACAGAAATAATCAAGTGTCAAAATCGTCTGCACCATCCGTGTATGATCCTGTATCTAGACATAGACCGTTTATCCTAATGGGTGTGGAGGTTCAGGTAAAACAACACGCGTGATTAACTTATTCATGAGTTTAGATATGATTGTCTTAACAACAACGCACAAACTCGCCAGGGAAATAAAGCAACGAGGTGTAAAGTCGTGTAATCATTGCACAAATTGCATAGTTTCTTTAGATGGTGCGGAGATACATGGACTCCATCACGAATGGGTGAAAAATATATGCCTAAAATTATAATATGGGACGAGATATGCACGGTGCCTCTGGAAGTATTACAAATATTTCTTGAATGGCTGTTACTATAGAATACTGATGTGATTATGTGTGGCGATCATGGTCAACCACCACCCTTTGTTGGGCAGTCTCCACATGAGTGGCTGAAAACATTTGCAGATTATTACGAAGAAATATCTGATGATCATAGAGCTATTGATGACTCGCTGAAAGAATTCAAAAGATTAATACGACTACAACCAGATAAAATACAGTGTGAATTAATCCGTGAGATAATTCCAGAAACACCCATGAATTATTTTTGGACCCTATGGAAACCTGCTGATTTGATAGTTGCCAGTAGAAAAATAGTTCGTGATGAACTACAAAAGAAATTATATGCGTTACACAAGGAAAAATTCCCAAAGTTACCTGTACCTTTGTGTTATCGCCCTGCAGATACTAGACAACAAAATGTTGATGTTGAGATTCCTAGTGTAGACACTGAAAGTGTCCGAATACAAAATCTTGTGGTAAATGATATTGTCCTTGTCGCTGTTGATGTTGTCGAGAGCGCGTTAAACATGGATAAATCTCCATGGACGTTAGGGTACGCTATAACGATTCATTCGTCGCAGGGATTAACTATCACTGATACTAAAGTTTGGATAGTCGATGATCGCATTGAGTGGTCAAATCTAGTTTACCTCGCAGTATCTAGAGTTAGAAAAACATCACAACTGAAACGAGTTATCATGGATTGCGTAATAACCGAAGAAATCACTGATAATGTCGATGTTAATAAAAAAATTAGTCAGCTATGAGCAGTGTGACAAAAAAATAATCGTGAGTAGATTGGATATTATTATGATGTTTAAACAACGACAAAATAATCATTGCGCAAATTGCAACGGAATAATGTTGTGGCAGTATTCGAGCAATAACCCAAGACAATTTACCGTTGATACAATTAATAGTAATCTTGGTCACACGCGCACAAATGTGATGCTGTCCTGTTTGGAGTGTAATCGTCGTCGAGGAGCTGCAAGTTTATAAAAGTGTACTCGGTGGTAATTGCGTATCCTCAGGAATTATTTGTAATTGTTCGCGTACAAATCCACGCTGAGGAGCAGTTGAATCTAATCTGTAGATTGCAGGTCTACCTATGAACCTTACCACGCTGGATATTTTGTGTGTGGTCACACTACAAATAGGATCAGTTGCCCTTTTTCTGCCTCCTTCGAGTTCACCAGATTCGTATAAATATCTAACCGTAACATTGCCTAGTACTGGCTGAGAAATAGATTTACATTTTATCAGTATATATTTTTTTTGTGATCGCAACAGACGGTTTCATAGAAGTTGCACGAGTAACTTCCTTATTCAGCTCAGCTATCACATTCGGTAACTTTGCAACCCATTCACAAAATCTTGTATCTGCCTAAACTTTGTTCAGGGATATTTCCTTTGCATACTGATACCCGAATCACCTTTCATCAAGTGTTCGATTAAATCGTTCAACTATTGCCTGATCACGATGAATCTCTGTGTGTCCTTCTCTGATTTTAACGTTGTGCTTGTTCATCAACGATGATACTGCACCAAGAAATTTTTGCTAGGATCAGCCTGTACTGTAGTAGTTTCGGCCATTGTAATGGTCCTCGCTGATAAATTTGTTTAAACGCAGATGTAACTTCAGATGCTGGCTTTGTTGATAGCGGTTCCGCTTTATATCTGCTCGCAACGTCAACGACGGCTAAATCGTATCAGTATGTGTGTTGACATCTACCTGTTTTAATGGTATCGTGTGGCAAAAAAAAAACAAGATATCAGCTTGATGAACTTCATTAGGAACAGTGGCATCGAAATGTGCGTATTGAATTTTTTAAAATGGATTTAGAAGATTTGCCATATTGCCTGTCGTGCTAACCACGCTGCAGCAACATCACGCGAAACTTTTGCTGAAGCGGTAAGTTTGCTAATCACTGCCTTACCTCGCCAATACCCTCTCGGGGAATAATAAACAGATTCCATTATAATAATCAGTTGATTAATTACCAGCCCCTCTCATTATTTTACCTTTCATAGCAGATTTCATTAGAAAATTAGCGAGAGATTCTCAGAGAGATTTATTAGGTGTAGAATTTAACGCGTGAATCAATTTCACATCTGCGAGATGCCGTTGTTGCAAATCAGGATTTTTATAAGCAACGTCATGAATGTAACATACTTGATCGATCTTATTTACTGGATACTCTCCTGGTCTTGGTCGATTTTGGTTATAGAGTCTGATATCGAGACAAGTTCCAGGATCACAATAATTATATCTGGTAAGGTGTTTCTCACCAGGGTCTTTTGCCCACATAGTTCCTGGCAATTTCCCTATCGAAGTGGCTATATCACCACCCTTGATATTCATCAAGGCAGAAATAAATTTATATTTGCTTGTATCACATTTTACACACTTGCCTGTGAGTGCGCATCTCATATTTTTTGTTGTTATCGTTGTCAATCCAACTATGGGGGTTGTTGCTCTACATCTAACACAATATATACTCATATCATTATTATATGGATATAATTGACTTTTCTGCAACCCGAAAACAAGAGCCAATATGGCACCATCCAGCTTTACCAAATTCTATCAGAATGATCATAATAGGTCAATCTGGATCTGGTAAGACGCAATTATTGCTTAATCTGATAATGATATGGCTCAAGTGGAATAAGTTGTATTTGATAGCGCCATCTGTAGATGATCAACGATGTTACGAAGTACTTAAAATTTTTTAATCAAAATGCAAAGTTACTGGACAAAAATATCATTGATTTATTACCGATATTGATGAAGCTCCATCCTTAGATGACTTAGGTGGATTCATTAAAAACCTGGTAGTGTACGAAGATGTGATGCTGGACAAACAATCCAATACATCTAGAATATTCTCTCGAGGAAGACATAAAAACACTGACGTGATTTATGTTACTCAGATATGCATGCAGATACCTAAGGTGATCAGAGATAACTGTAATATTTTGGTTCTGTTTAATGGCGTAGATAATCATACTTTGCAAATATTTATTATACTTGGTGTTCAGGGGCCATGGATATGATTAAATTAAAAATTTCTTTTCTAAAGCACAAGCTGTTCCTTTCTGATTTATAACGATGAATTTACATGATCCTAGATCAAGGTATCATGTAGGTTTAGATAAAATCTTTGGTTAATTTATAGCAGCATAGTAACTAAGCAAAAAAAAATAGTCAATTAGAAATTTTATCATTAAAGTAAAAACATTTTTCTAGCCCACAGCAGCAGAGAGGCCGAATGACTTGTACGCGAAGTGACCACATCGTGAATAAATCTAGCAAAAAAAAAAATCTGGTCAATTACAGAAAGTTTTACTATTAAGGTAAAAATTGTTTTTTTTTTCACAGCCTTTGAAGAAAACCTTTAATTTTCAAAAATAAGATCTCTAGAAAGTTGTAGGGTTCAGCCTCAGCCTTTGTAGGAACCCTTAATTTTCAAAAATAAGGTCTCT